>CM019154.1:3030936-3162623 GCA_009733165.1 Naja naja | reverse complement strand
TTTTTCATTAAAGTTCTGTGTATAACAATATTTTTAGGATATTAATGAACCAGCTCATAATACCGTATCTCAGAAATTCCCTGATAATGCATGTGCCTTGCACCTTTAAAAAATCTACCTGTTTACATAATGTTCAGCATAACAAAAGCATATTTCCCATTATGGATATACATCAGATGTATATCTGCAATTCTCATATTAAGTAGTGCTACAGGGAAATTCACAATTTTTGGCTATTTTGAAACTCCGCATCCCATTTCTAATTACTAGAAATTAATATCTTCCCTGGTGTGACATGTGTGCTGTGTATATTTTTACAAATGCAAAGAAGGGAGAAGATGAGGAACTTAGAAGGGAAGAACTGGTAGGTACACTGAGCCACTGCATAACTAACTCCCATAAGAGTGTCTGGGGAAATCCCCCTCCCCATTTAGTTATTCTCTGAAACTCCCAAATTAGGTTCATTTCATTTTCAAACTTTATCTTTCACTTGCCACTATGTTATATTTGTTCCAATTTGATTCAGGTTTTGGAGTCATTCTACTGACAGACACATTTCTTTCTAATGTTTTGTTGGGTTGGAAAGAATTAAAAATACTTTTTTTTAAAGAATTGGTAATTTACAATTGAATAAATAGGTATCTCACACTTCTATCTCAAAAAAAGTGTTGACATCAATAATTTTCAAGTAAATTTTAATTGATTTTAATGAAGATATGTCTGTTATAATATTTTTCTATTAAAATGTCCCAGCCCTGCCTAATCTGACTGGTCTATCACCTGCTACTTACTTACTTACTTACTTACTTACTTACTTACTTATTTATTTATTTGATTTCTATGCCGCCTTATCTCCTGAAGAACTCAGGGCGGCTCACAACAATAAAAAACAAAGAATATAAAATTTAAAAATGATTAAATAAATAAATCCCAATTACAGTATTAAAATCGACAAACAAATTAATAAAAAACCCCATCAGTCCAGGTCGGCCAGTTGAAAAAGCCATGTTTTCAGGTCGCGACGGAAGGATCGAAGGTCAGGAGCCATCCGAAGCTCCAAGGGCAACTGATTCCAAAGGGCGGGTGCCCTCACAGAGAAGGCTCTCCCCCTGGGGTTGCCAGTCGACACTGCCTGGCCGATGGTACCCCGAGGAGGCCCTGTCTGTGGGAGCACACAGGGCGATGGGAAGTCATTGCTGGCAGTAGGTGCTCCCGCAAATATCCCGGACTTAAGCCATGAAGGGCTTTATAGGTGATTACCAGCACCTTGAATCTCACTAGGAGGGCAACCAGCAACCAATGTAGCTCACGCAGGAGGGGTGAATATGGGAGTATCGGGATACTCCCATCACAACCTGCAGCTGCATTCTGTACTAGTTGAAGCCTACTTGTAATTAAAGACTGAAACATCTTCCTTACTGAAGAATGGTCTGCCACAATTTCTTTATATCTTTAGTCTCTTTGGAAGTTTCTCAAAAAGACAATGTTGACTTAGAGAATAATTCTATTAATAAGCCTGATGAAGTCAATGTTCAGATTACCACTTTAATTTCAAGTTATAGGTTTCTTTTTACTAGTTTCTAGTACATCAGAGATAAAGCTGTTCTTATTAGGGGAATGTAGTCCATATTTTATTTTATTTATTTATTTTATTGGACTTATATACTGCCCCATCTCTCAAGACTCAGTGCTCACAATTAAAATGTACAATACAATAAATATTTTAAAAAGGATTAAACAATTATAAAGCCCAATAAAACCAAATTAAAATACTTAAAATTATCCCATACCCCTGGTGAGGTAGTCACAGCCTGATTTGGTCAAACAACCAGGTCTTTAAATCGCGGTGGAAGGTGCGGAGGTCAGGGGCCAGACGGAGGTCCAGAGGCAGTTGGTTCCATAAGTCGGGGACTAAACAAATTACTAAGATTATTACTATAAAGCCCCTCTCTTGCATCATTTCATTATTGTAATTGTTCAGCCAGCAGGTATCCCAAGACTCGGGCACACTATAGTTCAGTGTTTCTCAAACTCAGCAACTTTTAAGATTTATGGACTTCAACTTCCAGAATTTTGAAAGCTTGCTTGAGCTGAGGTCTATATAGCATAAAATTGCCAAGTTAAAAAACACTGTCATTATTGCTGGAAACTCATTACCAATCTCTTATGCTATTCTATATGATAATAAGGCTATAGACCCTCAACTCTTAGCATCTAAAAGATATTAAGAGCAGAGTTCTGTGTCCCACCAAGTACTTGGACCTAATTCCCTCCTCATTCTACCCCTTTTCCCAGCAATATGGACAGCTTCATTTGGAAGTGTTTCTTACCACCTGGGTTCTTCTTTTATACAGTTATGACACAATACAATTATAGTCAAGATTTTTAGGATCCCTTTATGTTGTCTGAAAAAAATGGAAGATATTGTAAATTTTCTATTGAAACTAATGCATTTAAGAATGTTTAATAATGGCAGAAATTGGTCCTGTGCTCCATTACAACTCCCAGAAGTACTCAATTGCATCCGAAGACCAGTATCTGGAATATACAGTTAGTCTATGTTTCTGAAATTTCCTAGCACTGAAAGGTAAGCCCTGAAAAAAAAGAGAATATACACACTTTTACAGAATTTTTGGATAATTACAGCTTTACCTTTTTGTATCTTGTTGACATCACTCCAAAGCTATAGAATGCACTACCCCACTGAACATTGGCCCTCTAATTCCCAATCTTCAAAAAAAGTCTTTAAAAAGTAAACTTTTTTTAATGGTCTTCGAAATCCAAAGCCCAGCTAATAATCTTTCTTTATATGGATTTATTATGTCATTAAAGCTCCTTTATTGATGAGTTTGGAGATGACCTACAGACTTTTTTTTGGGTAGTTTAGACATTCTGCAAATAAGTAAGTTCAAGAGTCTTGCTTACAAATGTAAACTTGGTTCAATTTAATTCTAGCTAAAAATATTGCACTATTGTAAATAGTGTATTATAAAACATTTGTGTAATCATCTTTAGTATATGATGATTCAAATTCAAGCTGCAGTTCTTCCCACTGAAAGGAACTTTATTGTGTCATTTTGTATCTGATATTTTCAAAATGATGCCTGATGTGTATAAATACCAATTTAGCTGACCTCAGAAGAATCAGAGGTCAAGGTGATTAAATGAAGAAACCCAATTTAAAGATTTTCTTGCATTGTTGACTCTGAGCTTTATATGCAACCCTGCAAAAATTAATTTCTTGCAAAACATTGTTAATTATCCCCAAATGCCAATATGAATGCCTGCCACCACATAACTACATCTGGCAACAATGAAGACAAATTAACAAGGAGAGTCAGAAAATCTGGCAATTGGATAAACAAAAGCATGAAAAATCTATTCTGTACAGTGAGACCACCAGAATCTGAAGATAGATTAACTTCCTGTCTCTAAAGCTAAATTAAAGAGGGAAATTATACTGCAATATGGATACCAGGTTCCTTGATAGGGAAAAAAACCCTGGCTTCTTTGACATCGCTAGATTGGGTGGTGCAAATGGGGGAACTCTTCTTCCGCATCTGAAATATATGGCTAAGAGTTCTGTATAAACAGTTGCTTTCAATTTTGCTTCAAAAAGCTCTTGACAACTGTATATAAATTTGCATTTCCAAAGTGAATGGGTTGGGTGGGGGAGGCATACATGGGTCTCAAGCATATTGCTGACATGGGGTTTCACAGTTTTCAAGAGCCTAGACTACTACTGTATCAATGGAACAGATGGAACTGTTTTTAATCTATCCTTAATTACCCCAAAGTATTACTTTTTGATTTCTAACCAGAGAGACAAATCCTATCCTTGATTTGAAACAATGATTAAAGGAATTTTCTTGAGGGGAGAAGGGAGAGAAAGGGAAAACAGGACATCATTCTAGTTTAAGTTAGAGTGGAAGACAATGCACTTTCCAGTTTAATTTGAAATAAATTTATGAGAACTGAGTAATTTCTGAGTTAAAAATGGAATAGTTTCACATCAATCTGAGTATGTTCAATTAATGCAAAATAAATTAAAAATACATAAGCTCAGCCTTCTGCAGAAATATTTCATAAAAATATTTTATGACATAGTATGATGAACTCAGAACACCTGAAAGCAATATCTAAAATTTTAATCTCTGTAATGAGAATTGTTCTTAATGAAATTGAACAAAAGAACAAAATCTCAGCTTTGTTTCCCTTTAAAAAGTTAATAAGAAAGTCAACTTTTTAAATCCTGATGTCAGGCTTTCAAATAAATGGTTGGACCAAAATATTACTGCTTCTTAGTACTTTGTGAATCAACAATTATATTTATATATATATAACTATTTATATATATATATATAACTATATATAACTATTATATATATATATTTATATATATATATGAACAGTCTTCACTAATAAAGAGAAAAAAAGTCAATCTGGTATTGAAATGCTGTGCTTTTCCCTTAAAACAAACAGGATTAGATTATGCTACAGAAAAATTAGCAGTACCATTATAACTTAAAATATCAATATCATTATAACCATGGATTTGGAAGGTACAAAATCAGTGAAACGATGGTTTCTTTCGTGTTTCTTCTTATTCACCAAAGCAGTGCAGTAGGATAGTGGAATTAAAACTACAAACTTCACCAGCCTTTGTTTCATCAGCCATGTCCTAAAGATGATTCAACACTCTCTAATTGCCCTTTGAAGTTTTAATTCAAATGGCTCTCTATGTCATGTTTTTTAAAATGTAAATACCCACCCACAATTTCTGCAAAATGCAGTGGCAATCTTTCCAGCAATTGTCCTTTTCAGAGAGATATATTCTTCCTCATATCACACATTAAATTTTAAGAGTGCATGGCTTCCCTAACATCAGATGCTGCCTTATATTTCATAACCCGTTTCCATCTATACAGCCCAATTCATACATATATCTTCACAGGTATGTGCAACTGAA
Source organism: Naja naja (assembly GCA_009733165.1). Classification (NCBI taxonomy): domain Eukaryota; kingdom Metazoa; phylum Chordata; class Lepidosauria; order Squamata; family Elapidae; genus Naja; species Naja naja. Next base: position 3,157,654 of record CM019154.1, on the reverse strand, counting down.
ATAAGCTATTTTAGGATAAGGAGGTATAGGAATATGGACCAATCCAGAAGTCTTCTTTTACTAGTTACAACAATCTAGGGGTATCAGGTGGTCAGTCCAAGATCTCAAATGGATGTTTTCCCCATACTTCTTGTTAAGATCAAACTTACAAAGTCAACACTTGGTTGTACTGAATGCAGTATTTAAGTGGCTTGTGAAAAACAAGAGTACATTACTCCTAAAGATAGGCAGACTCAGGACAAGCAGGGCCAAAATGAAGCTAAATATGACCAGGATTTTCATCTGTTAAAAGATAACCTAGAAATGCAATTTGAATTACTGGAATGGATAAAGTATAATTTGGAATTGCTATTAATTCAATTTGATACTGACAATACATATTAACTAGAACTGGAATGTCTATGGGCAACAAGAAGTTTACAAGTGCGTTTTTGCATATATGCAAAACATCTTTTCTGACATGGGCAATGTTCACCACAGTACAGGTGAAACTTGCAAAAAAGATGCAGCTTCCTCCTTCCCCTGAATATGGTTTTGCCTCTATGTGTTTGTTATCAGTGCTATTTAATGCAGAAATCAACAAAAAATAATAAACATTGTCAGGTATTAATCTGTTAACCATCCATAATGTTGAACAGCTTCTTAAATCACACAGAAGCACATGAATTGATATTAGTTTAAAACATCTATTTGAATAAAATGAAGCCTGTGTCAGTAACAAATGCATAGTTATTATTCACACAATTAATTTACAAAAAATACAGTTTGGTTAAACAAAACTATACACATCAGAAATAGACGGTCTGTATAATCTTCCTGATATAATACATTTTGCAAATAAAACTGCATCTGTATAAAAATCATAAATCTCTTTTAAAATACAACAAGAAGTTTCTTTTTAAATAATGTCCACTTTGAGGTAGTATAGTTTTTGGTTCATGAGCTGATTTTGGGTTGGCACTGATGGCAAACTATGTACCTAAGTCAAAAGATTGAAAAGTAGAAGTCCTATAGTTTTCAGCTGACTGCCCACAAATAAAATTGCAATTGTCCACTTCAGGGAAGGTCCTACCCATTTTATTACCACCTTCAAACTCCGAGTCAAAATCCAATGATTCCTTAGAATAATGTTCGGAGGCTTTTGGCTGCAAAACTGAGGACTGCTTATAGCTTGGCAGAGAATCAAGCTGAGGCTTCCATATAGGTTTTCCAAATGTTCCTAAAGAGATAGAGAAAACATTTATTATAAAAATGGACAAGCAAAATAAGCGATCCACAAAATAGCCAACGATCAAGTCTATGTTAATATAAATTATACTTTTTCTAAATACTCAATTATTCTGGTTCAGGCCTGTGTTCACATATTTGGGAGAAACAAAACATGACATTAATTTCCTTTCAATCTTTCAAGATTTGGTGTCTTGTGCAAGTTAAAGAGAGATTTGAGTTCACATTTTTATGCAGTCACGAGTTTAATAGCCTTTGAAACCTGACAGGCTCACTGTAAGGCTCAATGAATGAGCATTCTCTCTCAATATACTCTACCTCTAAAGATTATCAGAGGGATAATACTGGAAGGTAGTAAGACTCAATACTGTCTGAGTTCTTTCAAGAAAGAGCAAATAACATAGATGCTTGATGAATGAGACCTTTACTTCGTATGTGTATGTTTTTTCAGTTACAACTATGTAGGAAAATGGGACTTTTTCAATGAATACTGGAGCCCCATTTTTAAGCCCTCATTTTCCAACTTTACTACCTTATAACTTTATTGCTTGCATTCAAATGTAGTATGGCATAGCTTCCAGCTATCCCAATATGGAAACATGCTAAAAATATTTTAATGGGCATAGGCCACTAAGTGGTCAGCCCCTTCTTAGCAGAAAGGTAAACTTAATGTTTAGTTAACACATCCTGAAAGAATCTCTAAAGAAAATGTTTAAAGGGTATGGAAGAGAACAGTTTTTCAAAAAGCAATTCTGTTTTTTTTTTAAAATTACATTTATATGCCGCCCTTCTCCGAAGACTCAGGGCGGCCTACAATTTCTGGGATACAACCCAGTGTGCTCAGCAATAGCCTTCATTCCATTGTATATGCCTGCTTATTACTAAGCGGCATTTTTACAAGGTCAGCTAATTGCCCCCAACCATCTTGGGTCCTCAATTTACCCACCCCGAGAGGATGGAAGGCTGAGTCAACCTTGAGCCTGGTGGGATTCGAGCCTACAGCAGTTGTAGGCAGCTGGAACTTAAGTGCAGGCAATTAACAGCCTGAGCCACTTAATTTCAATGTGGTTTTCTTCCCCACTATATGTATTTAGGATTTCTGGATTAGAAAACCATTAAAACATACCCACGAAAGTGGTACTTGGTGTAACAGAAGATAGTTCTTGACTTCTCTTAAATTGGCACGTGTCTACATTTAGATGTGAGCTTCTTATACCATTCTCTTCACTTGGGGGATAAATAGAAGGAATCAACTGATTATTTGGCATGTGTATTCTAGAGATACAGAGGTATCGGTCAAAAGGATCTCCAGGTGAGTGGATATATGGGTAGCACTCTTTTTTCTTTAAGCAGCTTGAATCATAAAGCTCCATGCATGCTATTCTTTGCTCTGAATTGCTGCCTTAAAAAACTGACAGGAAAAAACTTTCCAATTTTGCTGAAGAAGATGGAAATAATTAAAACACGTATATAATATAAATTACCTGTATGGTATATTTCAAACAGTTCTGGGCTACATAAATTTTCTTTTAAATGCAGGCTTCCTGAAGTTCCCAGATAATGGCATAAGAATGGATCCATTACAGCTTCCAAGTCATTTTCACTACAACTATCTGCATGACAACATCCTTTGAAAGGGGATGACATGTATCAGTCTCCTTTGATTTCAGATTTATTTTCAAACCAAAACATCTTTGAATGGTATTTCTCAACTCACTTAGTGAATGTTCAAAGTTACGACATCCCTGCCAAAAGTACTGACAACCAGATCCCAAAGTTATGTATGTTGCAGCACCGCAGCGATTAGCCTTTCCAGCTTCTTGTGGAAAAAAAAGAAGTTCTCACGAAGTTGGAAAGGCTAATTTTACTTTTTTTTTTTTTAATCACCAGAAACTTGCCTCATGAAGTTGCTTGGTCTCTCCTGCTCTGCATTGGGGAAAGCGACAACTTTGGAGAAGCACCGAACCTGCCCAGATTTCACACATCTTTGGAGGATTCTTCTATGGTTTCCCTGCGCATTTGTTCCCAGTGGTTGGTGATGGGGTGGGAAGGAAAGGTTTAAGCAGCCTGGGACCCCAGGAGATGGGAAGAGGAGTATGGGATCTTTCAGGGGGTGGGAGTGGGGTTTTGGTGGCTGGATGCACTAGGGCCAAGGCTCCTATGGTCTTCCCCACTCCTGAGGTACTCCATGCGCTCTTAACAACTCAGCATTTGATTAACAAATGATTGGAAAGAGGAGCGATGGGGCTCCTTCATTTAATGAGCTCCAATTAATGAATTCTTGTATGTAATTGGCAGGTTCCATTACATTCGTAACTTGAAAATTACCTGTATAGAGAAACCTACCCAAACAGAAAGCAATGATTAGCTTGAATATGCCGAGTTACAGATTCTTTCAGCAGTTACAATCTTAGTGGCTTCCAATTTTTTTTAGTAAGACACACTCTCCATTCATTTATGATCACAAATTAAACACTCTATTGATGGATATCAAATTAATTCTGCTGGGGATACCTGCAATCCTTAGATTCCTGCAAATCTTCCTAACTATCCAAGGCGACTCTTCAAAAAAAAAAATTGAGGAATCTCTATGATGAGGGAAGGATACTGGAAAACAACATTATGCAAAAGAGTGTTCTATAATCTAAAGTTATATTATGCTGAAATTCTAACTCAAAACCTGAAATAAACCAGGTTGGAGGCACTGCCTGCAACATAGTTGAAATATTCTTTCTCCAGATATGTGCATATCCCTTTTTAGCCATGGATAGACAAAACTATCCACATGAAATATAGCCACTTCCTGTTCCATGAGGCGCTTCATAAGATCATCACTGAGAACACCAGTTTAAAAGTTTGGGGTTAGGTTAAATCTTTAGGGAAATTCTTGGAACATAAGCTCTGTTTCTTCTTTCACAACTGTGAAAAAAACCAGAACTTTTCTGTCAACAGCAAGGCTTTAGCTAGTATTGCAGTTGAAAATACCGGAAAGCAATCTGTGCGTTTTTAGCATTATGGATTTTTGTTGAAAAACATGGCTCTAGGTGAAAACTAAAAATGAAATAATAAGCAGAATAACAAGAATGTTCAAGTCATTTCCTGGAAGTGTTCTTCAGCTGGAAAAAGCTGCATATCAAGAAGATATACAGAATAGTGCTACTGTAAAACTAGAAATATCTGGACATATAATATTATGATGTCTTTGGGCCAATAATAGTCAGAAGACAATACTTCATTAAAACAATTGATGAGAAATTTAGAAATAGTAAAACTATTGTTCTCCAATTTTTTTGGTTAAAAAACAACAGTGATGGAATCTTAAAATTGCAATTTTGTAGCACTTTACATTGGAATGAATCCTCAAACACACAATGAATTGCATAGATCCTTACCGTTGCTTTCTCTTTGTTGAAAGAAATATCCACTTATGGGAGATGATTGTACAAAGTGATGCTGGCTTCCATTCTCCGATGACCCATATCCATCTTGTCTTTCAGCTAAAGTTCCTTGGGATGACAGATAGCTTGGAATATCTGCAGGCAAGTTTGTCTCATCTGTGATAATCAATGTATGTGCACAAAACTATCAGTGGCTGAATTCTTTGAAGTAATTTGTATGAGTTACAGAAGAATGAGTTTCAAAAATGATTTAGGTTTCTCAATTTGAGCCAGAACACCCAAATATTTCTGCAAGGAAAACTTCAGGAGGGTAACCACAAACATCTTTGAGAATCTGTCCAAGTTTTAGTTTACTCACCTGTGTTTGTGACACTGCAATCTTCGTTTCTCCTTCTTGTGTGGTATATGATGACCACCCACACAAGGGAAGTGCCAACCACACAGCACACCACAGCTATGATCACTACTCCCACAGTAGCCCATCCATCATCATCGAGAGACAGGGCAGCATTTTGAGGAGAATCACAGGTTGGAGTAGGAATCACATTTAGGAGAATATTGCCTCTCTCAGTTCCAAGTGTGTTAGACATTTCACATGTATATTTCCCAGCATCTTCAAAGTCTGTGTCTACAATAATAAGCAACTGATTTCCCGCAGCAAAGAAATGTCTTTCTGTCACTGCTAAAGTGCGATCATCTTTGGTCCAATTCAGACGAGGAGATGGGCTGCCCCCAGCAATACACTGCAAGACTGCTGTTTCACCTTTCATCACAGTTCGATCCAGCAGGGGTCTCAAAAAGGAGGGTGTTTCTGAAAATGGATAAAAAGTCAGTAAACTCATAAAGTTCTCAGGCTAGAATCTTAATCATAAATTGCATAATTATGTGCAAATGTACTGAAAATAACAGATCAAATCTAATAAAGAAACACTATGTGTATTAAGCTGTATTTACTGCTGTCAAAAACAAAATGGTGAGCTATCAAATTACCAGTGTTCAGCTGAGAGACATGATATTCTTACCTAATACTGTTAAGGTCGCATTTGCAGAAATACTTCCTGCAGTATTCTTAGCTGTGCAGCTGTAAAGACCTGTATCCTCAATTTTGACATCCACAATAAAAAAGACATCATCCTCAGGCATCACATGCATGCGTCTCTTGCGTGCTGCGGGGAAGTCAGTACCACCATCCTTCTGCCAAGCAATCTGGGGCATGGGATGACCAACAGCAGCACATTCTAGCCGTGCTGTTGCCCCTGTGCGGATTGTAAGATCCATGGGCATCTTGGTAAACAATGGAAGCACTATAAGAAAGAATAAATCTATACATTGGGAATGGTTCCAGTGAAGATTTGGCACGAATTCTTACAGGGAACATCAAAAAAATAGAATAAAAAGTCTTAGTTTTCTCAGGCCATTTTTCTGTATTTTGCTTTTGTTCTTGTGGCTTTGAGTCAGTCTTGATTCCTGGTAGTTGCCTCAACAAGTACACACGACTTTGTTGGCAATATGTTTGGAAGTGGTTTGCCCCTTGCCTTTTTGCTAGGGCTGAGTGAGCAATGACTCTCCCAAAGTCATCTAGCTGGCTTCATGCCGAAGGTAGGACTGAAACTTTATAAAGCTTTATAAAATTTGCTGACAATTTGTTGATTTACTTATTGATCTTTAATTATTTATCATTTTTAATATTTATTGTGAACTTTTTAGAGAAAACTGATGCTAGAAAATTAAAAAAACCAGGTTTATAGGTTTTTAGTCTTAAAAATGAAAACAAATATATATCTGGTAAGACCCCTAGGGAGACCATTTTATTGAGGATGCCACCTTGGAGAACCCTCTTGTTGCCACCTGTTTTTTCCTCAATTCATAGGGTTTCTTGAGGAGACCCACCCATCCTAGAAGCAGATATAAAGATTAGAATGTTTTTATATAACTGCATTCTCAGTTATAAAGAACCTCATTTAATTCTGTCAGGAGAGCAGGAGCATAAGAGCTCATAAAGAAACCCTTGGTCCTCATTATCAATTGAGCATCTATATTCTAACTAGTTATTTCCAGATGGTCTTGAAATATAGTTTTAGTGTTAATAAATTCCCAGAGCAGGGATCTGCAACCTTAAACACTCAAAGAGCCATTTGGACTTGCTTCCCACAGAAAAAACACCGGGAGCCAATAATTTAACAACTGGTATGACTGGGTGGGCATGGCCAACTCGACATCACTCACTTCCACACAGTCACCTCCTGCTCTGGAATATGGAGCGAGTCTCCATCCTCCACCATCACCCTTACCTTCTCAGGCCAGGCGAAGAATGATGGGGAGGGAGGGGAGGGGACAACCAGTGGTGGGATCAGCCAACAGGGGGCCGCAGCAGAGGGCCGAAAGAGCTGCATATGGCTCCAGAGCCGCAGGTTGCAGACCCCTGACCCAGAGGTTTCCACATGTTGTTGAATACCTTACAGAAACTACAGCTAGAATAGCCAAACATTGGGAATGATGGGAGCTATAATATGAGGAGCTCTAGTTATTTTACCTACAAATTGCAGCAATCTAAACGGAGGCTTGTAGGTATAAATAACTGTGATTAAAATGAAAAGCAGGATTTACTCTTTTAAAGTTCTTCAGTAAAACTTCAGCAAAAAAAATCCATTTATTTTCTCATGTATTCATACAGCCAGCTAATATCTGTTCAATATCTACTAAATATGCTAAGCAAAACCTTTCGGAACGAATGCTATATCATACATTGTTTTTTAATATGTAAGTATATTTTAAATGCTTACTGTTCACTGTAAGTTTTGCCTTGACAGAGTACGATGAGCCGAAGTGATTGGATATAACACACTGGTATTTTCCTTCATTACTGAATTCAACATTGTGCAGCCTAAGGATGGTGGTGTACTCCATCACTTCACCACCGTGTGCCCTAAGGTGGGCATAATTCTCCATTACAGCATCACCTATTAATTCATTATCCTTTTTCCATGCAAAAGTCATCTGGGAATCACTGCTACTGGCTGCTGAACAAATAAAACTTAAATTGGAGCCTTTGACTGCTGACTGACTTTCAGGTTGGACAGTTATCTGTGGCTTGGGAAAATCATCTATTAAAAAAGAGCAAAAAAAAAAAAGATTAAGATCACACAATTTCTTGTCCATCACAAAAAGCGAGAGATCAGACTAAAAACTTATTAGTTCTGATACAGTCAATTTTATATAGCACATATTTTTAAATACCAGTTCTTTTACTAACCTTTGTCTAAATCAGTCTTCTATAATTTGGTTGGGATGGATGCTTATTTCGGGGTTCAAAAAATATAAGACAGGGTCTTATTTTCAGGGAAACATGTTAATAGGCAAGATTTCTGCCTATAGGTGCCATGGTGGCTCATGTGGTAAGATGCTGGGCCTGCGCACTGCTGAGGTCAACAGCTCAGCGTCTCAACTCGTGAGCGGATAAACCATGGAGGGACAAGGAGCTTCCTCCGATTGCCTACCGGCATCCAGATGTCCTGTGGTTAAAGATAACATCGCCTGAAAAAATTCCTTTCACAGAAGCAGCCAGCCACCTCTGGCTAAAAGGTGCCATATGATAAATAAGGGCCTTGGTGGTGCAGGCTGTTAATAGCCCAGCACTTAGTTCCAGCTGCCTGTAATTAGTGCAGGCTCGAATCCCACCAGGCTCAAGGTTGACTCAGCCTTCCATCCTCTTGGGGTAGGTAAACTGAGGACCCAAGATTGTTGGGGGCAATAAGCTGACTTTGTAAAAATGCCACTTAGTAATAAGCAGGCATATACAATGGAAGGAAGGCTATTGCTGAGCACATTGGGTTGTGCTCCAAAAATTGTAAGCTGCCCTGAGTCTCCGGAGAAGGGCGGGATATAAATATGAATGAATGAAAGAATATGAATGAATGAATGAATGAATGAATCAATCTGCCTATAGGTGAGGAACAATAAAGAAAACTGCTTAAGAGTTCAGGATGACTTTCTTGATTTTTGAAGTCTGATACATTCGTATAGTGCTTTAGTTTTAAATGGTCACTGAACAAATGATTGCTAAGCAAGGATTGCCTGTAAGTGGGATTTACTGTAGTTCTGAAACGACTTGTAATGATTTTCAGATTTTCTTAATCATTACTTATCACTTTAAAGATATGGTAAGATTACAACTCTAATAAATACATAATAATCCTGTATGTATGCTAAACATACCTATAGGCAACTTTTAGTACAAGAAGAGTGATCCTTCCATACCATTTTTAAAACTGTAAAGATAGTGACAGGTGCTCTGGTCCAAGTGGAAGCAAATGATGACTTCTGTTTTATATCTGTTTTATCAGTCATATTCCAGGACAGCATGCAAATTCATTGATAAATCAATTACAGTGTTTTTATTTAGCTAGCATGTCATGTTTCAATACTGATTTTCAGTTCTTAATTTTCTGAGCCTTTGCATCTAAAATGGATTACCTCTGTGTAGCTGTGAGTTGTACAAGTTACATCCATTTTGAATTATAAGGATAAGAGAATGTGTAAGTATTTTTCATCTTTGTTAAAATGAATATTTTTTTTTATTTTTTCAGCTATCACCCCTTAAAAATCCCTCTCTAACTTGGCATGTTAAATTAGTATTTAAAACCACATACACATCATTATTTACATTGTAAATAAAAGGTATGTGACATTTTTCCTGTTGACCAATCATAATAATGAACGCAAGAATGAGGATTTGAATTAAGGTTATTCAACTGCAAGACCTAAAAACTAAGCAGCACACTTTTCGCGGTTGCAACTACCGTGTTTCCCCGAAAATAAGACACTGTCTTATATTTTTTGGCTCCCAAAACACACTAGGTCTTATTTTCGGGGTAGGTCTTATATATTTATGGTGCCAAATAGTGGGTGTGAGTGTGTAGGGGGGGTGCTTCATGGGTGCACGGTTGCTTCCTGAAAAGTCTTCCTGGAACTGGAGATTTACACTAGGTCTTATTTTCGGGGTAGGTCTTATATTAGGGCAGGTTTAGAAAATAGTGCTAGGTCTTACTTTCGGGGTAGGTCTTATTTTCGGGGAAACACGGTAGATGTCATAGAGATTTTCTGTTGAAACATTAAAATGATAACTGGGATATGAAGATCAAAAATATGTTTATTCAATTCTTTACATTTGGTTAGCCTAGTAAAGAAAACTGAAGTTTGTCCAATTTCTGAAGCATATGGCACAGTAATATTAATCAAATAGTAACTCTTCCAAATGGCATACTAGAAATTTATTTTAAAACTATTAAGAAGCCAGGTGCTGCAGATTCTGTTAGCAAGTATCTTTTTATATATAAGGCATGAAGTGCTACAATTGGATGCTTGGCAGTTCGTTACCTCTACTTTAGTTCAACTGAAAATTAAGAACAGTGGAAGAGGAATATTATATATAAATTACTCTGCCTCTTCTTTCAATAGTTTTAAGCTGTTGGAGATGGTAAATCACACTTAAATCTGGTGCATAGGTAGTAAAACTATTATTTCCCTTTCTTTCTTTTTTAATAAATGTTATTAAATTTTCACCTTTCAAAACGAATTCCATATACATTTTTGCAGTTGTTTGTGACATCAGTTATTCCATTCTCCTGTGCATAATATACATACATACATATATACACACACACACTATTTACAATTATACTTTAACACTTCTATTTTTGCATTGTATTTTATTTCTGTTGTCTAACCAGATATACCATTTTCCCCAGGCTGTATAGTATTCTTTTTCTTCCCTATCCTGCAATTCCATTGTGAATTTGTTCATTTCTGAGCAATCCATTACTTTTTTTATAATCATGTCATCTGTGGGGTTATTATCTAATTTCCAATTTTGAGCATATAATATACTACCTGCTGTTAATATACGTATCATTAAACATTCGATATCTTTTGTATATTCACCTTTAGTTATTCCTAGTAGGAACATTTCAGGTTTGGGTACTATCTTTAGACTTGTTATTTCCTGTAACCAGGTCTTTTATCTTATTCCAGAATTCCTTTGCTTTTGGGCAGATCCACCACATGTGAAAGAATGTACTGGGTTTCTTTTTACACTTCCAACATTCTGGATTTAAATTTGGATAAATTTTAGCCAATCTCGCCAGTGCTAGATGCCAATGTTAAAACATTTTGTACAAATTTTCTTTATATGAGGCTGGCAATGTTAATTTATAATTTTTGGTCCATAATCTTTCCCAATCTTCTAATTGTATATTGTATCCAAAAATTTCATCCAGTTGGTTTCACCACGTCCTCTTCTCTATCAAATTTTAAAAGATAATTATACATTTTAGTTATAAACTTTTCCTCTGATCCTAATAATATTTTATCTAATTGTTGTGGCATTCTATCTATGCCAAATTCTTCTACATCTTTTTTGTATTTTGTTTGCAGTTGTAGATAAGGCCACCAATCTATCCCTATCCCTTCCTCTTTCAATTTTTGGTTTGTCTTCAGGATCCCTTGATCATCTAATAATTGGTTATATCTAATCATTTTATTTATATCCAAAGTATTTGGGTAGATCATAGCTTCCATAGTGGAAAACCAGGCTGGTTTTTTAATGTAATGTTTTTTCCTGATTCTATTCCAGATCTCTAATAGTGCCTCTCTTATACCATGATTTAGGAAGTGCGAACTTGTCTTATTTCTCTTCTCCCACATAACATGCCAACCAATTTGTAAATCATGTCATTTCAAGAGTTAATAGCCTCTTATTGCTTAGGACGATCCATTCTTTGATCCAAATTAGTGCTGCTGCCTGTTGGCATAATTCCCACTCTGGGAGTCCAAAGCCACCTCTCTATCTATTCTCTTGCAATAATTTTAACCTTATGCAGGGTTTTTTCCCTTCCCATATAAATTTAGTCATCACCCTATTCAGTTCCCCAAAACCTTTTTTATTTAATTCTATAGGAACCGTCTGAAGTAGATATAGCCACCTTGGTAATAGGTTCATTTTTATTGCTGCAATCTTTCCTACTAGGAATAGCTGTAATTTATTCCATATTTCATATTTTTTTTGTTTGACTCATTAATTTATCATAATTATCCTCTTTTAATGACAAGTATCTTGCTGTCAACCAAATACTTAAATATTTAATCTTATTCGAAGTTTGCAGTTCTATTTCCTTTTTTAGTTCTCTCTTTTATGGTCTGCCAAATTTTTAATTAACATTTTAGTTTTATTTTTGTTGATCTTAAGTCCTGCTACTGTGCCAAATTCTTCTATTTCTTTTAATAGGATTTTCCCACCCTCATTTGGATTTTCTATGAAGAATACCATATCGTCCACAAATGCTTGTATTTTGTATTCTTCCTTCTTTATTTTAGTTCCTATAATTTCCTCATTCTTCCTAATTTGTGTTAACAAGATTTCTATTGCAAGAATAAAGATCAAAGGTGACATTGGACATCCCTGTCTCACACCTTTCGCTATATTGAGTCTTTCAGTTAAAATCACCATTAATCATTACACTTGCTTTCTGTCTGGAATAGATTTCCACTATCATCTTTTCAAATTTTGATCCGAATTTCATCTCTCTTATTTGCTGTAAAAAAATTTCCCAATTTAGATTATCAAAGGCTTTCTGCGCGTCCAGAAAAATTAGCACTTAAATCTGGTGCATAGGTAGTAAAACCATTATTTCCCTTTCTTTATTAACTTGATCTCTTGCTTTAATGAAAGAATGATGGATATATTAAAAAAGAAACAAAAGCAAAGCTGTCATGTTTAGTCTCTGGATTCAAATACTATTTTTCTTTTAAAAACTAGAACATATGTGAGGAACTTCAGCATCTGAGTCCAATATGCTTGGCACTGATTTTCTAATGGAGTACAAACTCACTTGGAAATGAACCGGATAAATTTGGAGAGAATAAGATTAACTTTGAGATTTAAGAGGTGAAGTTTCTTCTGGACTGGGCCACCACTAACACTTTCACAGAGCAATCATAATCAAGAAGGGTCTCCCTTTCTTGCTTGAAAGCACTACAGTCACTTGTTTGAATTACAACATGCTAGACCAAGGTGAATCTTAATCCAACAGAACAAGAATATTTTAAAATCTCATTTACCCTCACAAACTCTGTCCTTTTTTTAGGTGTTTTTCTTTCAGGTTTCCTTTTCAGTTTCCTGATATTCCTGATGCAGCAATATATATGCCCCTATTATGGAAATATCAGTCCTCCTGTACCTGGACTGGAACAGTCTAAAACCAATTGATAATCTCATTCTACATAACAAATTAATTATTAGTTAGATAACATTGCAAACATAGTGTTCTTCTTGCAATTTTTCAATTGTGAGCATGTACCCTTTCCATTTAGAAATGTCACCTGTAAGGTGTAGGGAACCAGTAGTCCTTCTGTGTTGTTAAACTTTCAGAACCACTAGCTAGCACACTAGTTGTTAAAAGTTGTAGCATATCAATATCTGGATAATCTTAAATTTCCCAGTGAAGCTGAGATAGTTTTATGAGACTTAGGCAATAAGAGGTAAAGCTACAGCTCTGAAAAATACCAAGCTAGAAGATGGGCAGTGCCATGCTAAATGGAAATAAATATAACATATACTTCTTAATTCTACAAAAATGCTAGAAACACAGTACACCAAGAAGACAGCAAGAAAAGAAAAAAATGTGCATGCCTCAATTCTGTAAATACAGTCATACATAAGGAAGATTTCTTTTAAGGGGAAAATGGACAGGGATTTTGGAGCACTATTCAGGATTCTCAAACATTTCTAGATTTGTGGAGATGTGCTGTTTTATTGACCTATTGTTTTCTTCCTGATAATGAATCGCTGTACCAAACTATCCTACTGTAAGGGCCAGTCAAAGATAACAATAAAGATATTTAATTTGGTTGTGAGGAAGAGGAGATTGGGTCTTAATAATTAAGATTGGGTCTTAATCTATTACTTAAAGATATTTCACAACTGAAAAAGTCACAGTATTTGCATCTGAGAATACTAAACATGCATCAATTTAAACATATTAAACTACATTTCTTACCTAACAAATATATGTATTGTATGACCCTAGTATATACCGCATATTAGCAACCTTCATTCACTGTTAGAAATATGCATACATGATCAATAATATCATGTGATTCCCAATCTGAAATCACATACTATAATATATGCAGTTCAAATCGAATCAAACCTTTGTTGTCAATGCACATGTGTATAATGAAATTGAATGAGCCTCCCTTGGTGCAGCCCCCGAAATACAAAATACATCTCAATAACTCAATAAATGAAAAATAGAAATCCCTAAACCCAAATAAATAATAACTAACACACATTCCCATATACCTTTATTTATGTAACATTATATTCTATTACACCGGTATGAACATGTTGCACGTTGCGCTGGCCCTGCAAGTTTATCATGTTAAACCTAATTGTGGTGTTATGTTGCATTCAGAAGTCTGACAGCCCATGGATAAAAGCTATTTTTCGCCTATTCATTCAGCTGGCTATGCTTCTATATATCCTGCCTGATGGTAAGAGAGTAAAGAAGGTGACCAAGGTGTGAATCATCCCTGAGGATTTTCCTCACTCTGCTGAGGCAGTGGATCCTGGCGAATTCGTCAAATGGTGTCAGGGGACAGCGCATAATTTTTTGTGCTGTGCTCATCACCCTCTGTAATATCTTTTTGTCCGCGGCTGTCAAGCCAGCATACCATATCGTAACACAATATGTAAGGACGCTATCGTAGACCGGTAAAAGGAACTCATCAATTGTTCCCCCTGATTTTTCTGCAAGATCCTAAGGAAATAGAGTCTCTGTTGAGCCTTCCTGATCACCTGGATTGTGTTATTTTTCCAGGTGAGATCTTGGCTAAGATGGACTCCCAGGAATTTGAAAGAGGAGACCCTCTATAGACTACTTTTTGCCCACTCATTCCATTATAACACCAAGAAGTCAAAGCCACAGTGTCTATGCATGCCGCCATCTTAGATGGGGGGCAAAAGTTCATCGTATACGAAGAATTAGAAGAAAAAAAACATCCTACACGAACTTATAGTGAAAGAGAATTAATTATAAAACATTAAAGATAAATCTTGTTAACTTTTTCAGTTAACTACCAAATTTTACAATCCTGATAAGAGTTAAAAAGGATAGTTTTTGAATAGGATAAGTTTTAAATAAACATACCACATACAAAACCTTCTAGGCTGACAGCAAAACATCTCTTCCTTGTAATGCCTGAGGATGAGCACATGTGGCATTTACAAAAGTCTGGAATTTATTGTCTATAAGCCACTCAGGTAGCCATTTCAGCTGGCAATCACACAAAAGGCTTGATGTGTTTATATATCTGGAAAACAAACAGAAACACATTAGAAACATAAGAAAAACAGATCTCTACATCTGAAGAAAACAATATTAAAAAGAATCCTGAGGATCAGCAAATAACAAACTGGTGCCCAACATCTTGTTCTATAATAACATATCAAGACAGTAACAAGTAACTCTCACATGAAAGTCTTTCTACCAAAGTTCCAAATAACCAGATTTGCATTCTTTAATAACATATGTTGTTGTACAGGGTCTCAAATTCAAAGTGATAAAAGTGATTGAAAGCTTGTTCAGTATCAAGTCTTAAAGATATTGTTGCTTGAATTCCATTGAACACATGCTTTTTTCATGGTTTCAGAACAAGAAGTCCATTTTCCCTTTTTGATTCGATATTGGGGTATTTTCCAGTGTGAGAACTAGACCTCAGTTCTTTTCAGAAGTTAGCAACCTCGTGTGTCCCCTCCCCCAATCACACTGTGTCTTAATAAATGGAAAAACTCCTCCAAATTAACCTGAATGTGGTAACTTCATGAAAACATCCATGTGATTTTTTGGGGGGAAGAGGGGGAATAATACAGATATGGCTCACCACTGCCTCTTCTGGGAGTTGCTCCAACTGCCTGGTTCCCATCTCTCACTTTGTGATTTTCTTTATTATTAAAGTTTTTTATTTTTTATTTACAATAAATTCATCTTTCATTTAAACAGTGTGTCGACTGGGTACATATTGTGCCAACAATTATAATTAATACTTTTCTTACCAATATAACAATAATCACAATTTCTGTATATGTCATTATTTCTTACATCTATTATCTTTATAACAATCTTAACTTGTTTCTCTATATATTCATCTACTCAATTTTAACTTGTTTTTTTTCCCAACCATTGATAGAATAGATCCCATACCACATGATATTCAGTTTCTTCTTTTTCTTTAATTGCCAATGTTAATCTATTCATCTCTGCACATTCTAATAATTTCTCAATCACCTTTCCCTCGACCGGATTTTTTTCACTTTTCCAATTCTGAGCAAATACGATTCTAGCTGCAGTTAATACATGAATAATCAAATATACTTTTTCTTTGCTATAACATTCAGGTACCATCCCTAATAAAAATATTTCAGGTTTCAGATCTATATGTTGCTTTATCATTTTTTCCAACCATGTGTGGATTTTTGCCCAATATCTTTTAGCTTCTATACATGTCCACTACATATGGTCCAGGTGTCTTTAAACATCATGGCCAATTTTGCTGGTACAAAGTGCCATCTATAAAACATCTTATACAAATTTTCTTTATATGCTGTCGATATTGTTAATTTATAATTTCTTTCCCATAATTTCTGCCATCTATCTAGTTCTATAGCATACCCGAATTTTTGCCCATGCTATCATCATTTCCTTTACTTGTTCTTCTTCTAGTTTGACACCTAGTCAATAACAATACAATTTTTAATCAATTTGTCTTCCGTTCCTGTTAATATTTTGTCCAATTCTGTCAACTCCTTATACCTTTTGCTTTAACATCTTTTTCATATCTTGATTGTATTTGCATATATGAATACTAATGCATATCAACCACTTGTTCATTCAATTCTTATTTAATTTTGAGCTTACCCTTTTCATTCAACATATCCTTATATCTAATAATAGTTCCCTTTTTACAAACATTTGGATGTATAAGTGCTTCCATTGTCGATAACCAGACTGGAGTTTTCAAATAATGCTGTTCTCTAGTTTTTTCTCACATTAGCAATAAAGCATTCCCTACATGTGTTTGAAAATAACCATGTATCTTACTTCTCCCATACCATAAAAAAGGATGCCAACCTAGTTGCAGATCATGCTCCTCCAATATCAACAACCTTGTATTTCTTAAATTAATCCATTCTTTCATCCATGTTATTACCACAGCCTGATAGTATAATTCCCAATTTGGTAACCCAAAACCTCCTCTGATTTTTGCATCCTGTAACATTTTAAGGTTAATTCTTGCTTTCTTCCATTGCCACATATATTTCAGTACTATTCTATTATTATCATCAAAATATTTTTTCTCCAATTTCATCGGAATTGTTTGAAAGAGGTACAATAATTTGGGTAATATATTCATCTCAATCGTTGAAATTCTTCCTGTTAACCACATATTACCCCATTTTTCAAAATCTGTCTTAATTTGTTGTTTCAATTTATAATAGTTATCCTCCTTAATTCCTTCAAGCCTCTGGGAGGCCGAAAATCAGCTGGGAGACACATGCATGCACAGTGCAGGTAAGTTTGGCCGGGGCTTAAGTGCCCACACTAAGCCTCTGCATGCCACATGTGCCATAGGTTCGCCATCATGATGATAGTCCCCTGATATAGGCCTTTGCTGTATCCCATATATTTTGTAGCGAAGTATCTTCCCTTATGTTTTCATTAAAGAAGAATTTCAACTTTTTCCATATATCTTATAAATTCTTTTTCTTTCAATAGTAGATTATTCATTGTCCATCTTGACCTCTTCCGCTGTCCCTTTCATATTACTTTTATCGGATTATGATCTGCCCAGGTATTTGCTTCAATACTTATTTCTTGTATATTAGAAATTAAGTTTGTTGATGCCCACATCATATCAATCCTAGACCAAGACAGATGTCTATTTAAATAAAATGTATATTGATCATCTTTTGGGTGTATTTCTCGCCATGCATCTTGTCTTGCTAATTCTTCCATCATCTTCCGTCATATTTGAGGGTCTGACACAGAGAGGAAGGGGTCAATCTATTTTCTAGAGTGCCTGTAGGCCAGACAAGGAATAATGGATGGAAACTGAACAAGGAGAGATTTAACCTGGAAATAAGGAGAAACTTTCTGATGGTGGGAACAGCTTGCCCTCGGAAGTTGTGGGAGCGCCATCACTTGCAACCTTCAAGAAGAGATTGGACTGCCATTTGTCAGAAATGGTCTAGGGCAGGGGGTTGGACTAAATGACCCTTCCAACTCTAATTATTTGTTATCTGTTATCCTGAAGAAGGATTTTGGTAATGCTTTCCTGGTTTTTTTTGTCTTTTGTGTTTTATAGTCCATTTCCATACCCACTACTGCACTGTAATCTCCTAAAATGCATATACTTTCATATTCGAATTCCATTATTTTCTTAGGTAAGTTGTGGTAAAATTCTTCTTGATTTTCATTTGGTGCATATATTGCCACAAGTAGCGTCTGTTTGCAATTCATCGTCATTTCCATCATTAACACCCTCCCTCATCATCTTGAAAGATTTGTTTAGTTTTTATTGTATCTTTAATATATAATGCTACTCCTCCTTTACTTTGTTGTGCTAGGGAGGTGTAGCTTCCCATTTTTAGGATAGTCCAATACTTTATTATGTATTTTTTAATATGCACCTCCTGTAAGCAAATTATATCCAGTTTTAGTTTCTCTAATTTATTAAAGATCCTTTTTCTTTTTATTGCCAAGTTCAGTCTATTTATGTTAATTGACATTAACTTTATTTCTACTTCCATGTCTTTATTTATAATAAGGTTTTGTTGCTCGTCGTTCTTATCTCTCTTGCTTCCTTTGGTCTAACTTCTCTTATTGCTCTCTAACTTGTGTCTCTGTTCCTGCCATGTCACCATTATTTCCTCTGGTATCAGCCATCTAAAATTAATCCCTCTTTTGATTAAACACTTGGTTACAAATTGATATTTCCTCCTTAAATCTCTAACTTTCCTTGGTATTTGCTTCAAAACTGTTATTCCTTTCCCTTTATATTTCAATGGATTATCTCTCACTTTATTTAGGATTTCTGTTCTTACAGCTTTCTTAGTGAATCTAATATGTACCTCTCTTGGTAATTTGTTCCTCAATGCACATCTGGTCTGGACTCTAAATATTTCATCTATTATCAGCCATCTTTTTTTTTAGTCACTTCCAAGGCTCCTGCCAACAAATCTGCCATTATTTCTCCTAAATTTTCTCCCTTTTCTTCCTCAATATTTTGAAATCTTAGATAATAATCATCACGGTCCATCTCCAACCAGATAATTTTGTGATTTTCTGATGTAAGTACAAGTCTAGATCTAATTTTTTTAAAGCTTAGCATAGGTCTCATAAGTACTGCAATCTTAGATAAACACAGCTATTATTGGGTATTTTCAACTACCGTATTTTTCGCTCCATAAGACACACTCCCCAAAAAAGTGGTTGGAAATGTATACACGTCTTATGGAGTGAAAAATACGGGCTGTAGCAGTGGGGTCCTTTTACATTGCTGAACCCTGTCTCTTCTGCCTTTGTCATTGCCCATTTTCTTCCTCTAAAGCTAGGTGAGTCTTATGGTCAGGTGTGTCTTATAGTGTGAAAAATACAGTAAGTGAAAGCTGTGTTGGAGGAAAGACAGATACTTACAATTCTTTAAGATTCTTCATTTGTAAAAATGTGTTTCCTTGAATTGACATGATTGCATTATTACTTAGATCTCTATAGGAGAAAAGAATAATGCAGATCAACTTAGGACAAATTCTATATCAAAAAGGGGGAAAAAGTATCTTATTGTAATTACATACAACAATTTAGTAATATTTCTGGATAAAAAAATAACATTGAGTAAGGGATGTTTTTGATGAATTAAAAAAAGAGATTTCCATTAAAAAAAACTGTACATGTATCTGGATTTTTAAGAAATCAATACAGATAGTCCTCGACTTACAACAGTTCATTTAGTGATTGTTCAAAGTTACAACGGCACTGAAAAAGTGACTTATGACCATTTTTCACACTTATGACCATTGCAGCATCCCCTTGGTCATGTGATCAAAATTCAGAAGCTTGGCAACTGACACATATTTATGAAGGTTTCAGTGTCCT
The DNA here is from genome assembly GCA_009733165.1 of Naja naja. Lineage (NCBI taxonomy): Eukaryota > Metazoa > Chordata > Lepidosauria > Squamata > Elapidae > Naja > Naja naja. Next base: position 3,137,820 of record CM019154.1, on the reverse strand, counting down.
GGGGTCATGTATTTTTTATTTTTAATTATTTTTAATTATTTTTAATTATTTTATAAGCGTTTGGAATAATTTAATCTAATTGTTTTTAATGTATTTATTGTTCCTTGTTTTAGTTGTAATCTCCCGAAGTCTTCGGAGATGGGGCATATAATTTAAATATATAAGACCTAAAATAAGACCTAGTGTGTTTTTGGGAGCAAAAAATATAAGACAGTTCACTTATTGTGTTACTAACTTAACTGCTATGATTCACTTAACTGCAGCAAGAATGATCATAAAATGGGGCAAAACTCACTTAACAAATACTTCACTTAGCAACATAAATTTGGGGCTCAATTGTGGTTGTAAATCAAGGACTATCTGTTTGGCCTAAGGAGGGAGAGAGGAATGAAGAAAGGAATGATTAAAAAGGAAGAGATCTTAACTTCACTTTGTGTGTCAGTTTTCATTTTCTTTTAAAAGCCCTTTTTAAATCTTTAAAGTCTATCCCGTTGAGGATCAAGGTTAAAAGATGATAGATGTACTTCCTAAAATGACAGCAGCTTGTTCTAATGTTTAAAAAGACCAGCATTCCTAGAACAATGGTAGATAATTTGATAAACCAAGAAGTTTTTCCTGGAACTTCCTGGAACATATAACTATGCAATGTCATGAAGAAGTAAATACTTCAAAGAAACTACTGCTCCAGATATATTTGGCTTTCTTAAATGCTCCAAAAAGATACAAGGATCTACTTTGCTCACTTTGATAACAGAAATGAAAATAAAGACATTTTAGAAAGTGTACCCCCTACTGTGTTTCCCCAACAATACGCTCCCCCAATAAGAAGATCCAGCATATTTTCTAGGCATAAAATGAAATTAACCCCCCTCCCCCCAAATTTAGACCTATTTTAAAACATGCAAAATTGGGGGGAGGGCGGGGGGGGAACTTGTCGTTAGGAGCACCCTGTGGGCAGCCACGCCTCGCCACCTGCTGCTCCTAATGGCTGATCATGGCGACGCGCGGAGGGCTCCCTACCCCCGCCAAGCGCCTTTGCTGCAGACCCAGGTATGGTGCTGGTTGCAGGCCATGTCTGTGGGTGGGCAGCGGTGTGGATGTCCCAACAACAGCGGCAGCAGCGGCGGAAATCATGGAAGTTACAGAGGTGGCTCCCTCACCTGAGAAGCAACTGAAACGCTTCCATGGTTCCTGCCACTGTTGCCGCTATTGTTGGAGACGGCACTGGCAACGGAGGGACAGCTGCAGCTCAGCCTGGGCGCGCTTGGAATGCAGAAATGGGCTGCACACCAGGACTTTTGGAAACTTGCAGAACCTGAGGCTGGAGCACCAAGGGTAGCAGTGGCAGAGATGCTTGGCTCTTCTCACGCTGAACCAGCCGCTAAAGATTAAACGAAAATGCACCACGCGGCGCTCCCAGGTACCTCAAAATGTTTTTTCCCCCTCTTGTTGAGGGGATGGGGACAGGGGAAAAGAACGAGTGACTCAAGATGCTGTTGTTGTAGAGGGCGCTGGTGAGAGAGGTGCCAGCGCTGGCGGGAACCGTGGAAGCTACGGAGGCCCGAGAAGCGGCTGAAACGCTGCCGGTGGACATCCACGCCGCCCATCCGCTGACCCAGGTGTGCAGCAAAGGTGCTTGGCGGGGTAGGGAACCCTCCACGCTCCGCCATGATCGGCCTTTAGGACTGGCTGGTGGCGAGGCGTGGCTGTCCGCGGGGCACTCTAGGCGAGGGTGTGCGGGGGGGGGAGAAATTAATTCACCCCCGAAAAGACACCCTAGCTGTTTTTTGGGAGCTAAAAAAAAAAAGACCTGGCCTTATTATATGAGAAACATGCTACCTATAATGTGGATTTTCCAATTGTGGATAAATGCTAATTGGACTGCAGTGAGCTCCAACTGTTCCTAGCAAAGTTTGGCATAAAATTATTTTTAATCCCTAACCCAGAAAAGTGTTCAAATTTTCTTTGTGGACAGTGCATTGCCAGCCCTAAGCAACTTTTTCTAATATTAGAACCACTGTACATTTTAGTAACTTTACATAATGATGATTTTCAGGTACTTACAGGTATTCAAGTGCATCCAGACCAGAAAATGCCTTCTTAGTAATAGACCTAATTCTGTTCCCTTGGAGTAGCCTGGAAATATAATATGTAACAGATGCAATAAAATAAGAAGTACATCTGCAAATTTTGATAATACCTTTGGAGCCATATTTTATCATGTTGCAATTTTTTGCCTTTTAAGCTTCTTCCTGCTACAGTGATTCCATTTCCTAAATAGGTGCTTTTATTTTGGTTCAATAACTAGAGAGATGAAGGGATTTTAAAAATGTTTATGAACATAATTTAGTAAAGCAATTGTTTTAGGAATCCACAAACTCATCCCTTTTTTCCACCTGTTTGAGTTTGAAGAAAATATCTGCATTCTAATGAAGCCTGAATAAAAGTTTGCACAATATAATGTTGTCTCTGCACACAACTAATCAACATTTCAATAATGTAATTACTTAAATATTTATGAGGAATAAAAATAAGACATTTTGTAGTACTTCAAATTTCTAAGTTCTATCATATCACAAGACCTAAAATGGACACCTAACATCAAAAACGTCATCAAAAAAGCACAACGAAGAATGTTCTTTCTGCACCAACTCAGAAAGCTCAAACTGCCCAAGGAGCTGCTGATATAGTTCTACAGAGGAATGATGGAGTCTCTCATCTGCACCTCTACAACTGTCTGGTTTGGTTCTGCAACCCAACAAGACAGACAGAGAGTAATTAGGACTGCAGAAAAAGAACAATTACTACCAACCTGCCTTCCATTGAGGACCTGTATACTGCACGAGTCAAAAAGAGGGCTGTGAAAATATTTATAGACCCCTCACATCTTGGACATAAACTGTTTCAGCTCCTATCCTCAAAACAATGCTATAGAGCACTGCACACCAGAACAACTAGACAAAAGAACAATATTTTTCCAAACCCCATCACTCTGCTAAATAAATAATTCCCTCAACATTGTCAAACTATTTACTAAGTCGCATTACTATTACTATTAATCCTCCCATTCTTCCTTTTACCCATCTCCTCCCATTTATGACTGTATGATTGTAACCTTGGTGCTTGTATCCTAACAATTTTTGACTATTTCCTAGTATGATTTGTTTGCTTATTGTACCCTATGACTATTATTAAGTGCTGTACCTTATGATTCTTGACTCTGAGAGTATATGCACCAAGACAAATTCCTTGTGTGTCCAATTACATTTCGCCAATAAAGAGTTCTATTCTATTCTACATGTGACACTAAGAAAGTATTATTTCTATGTATTGCTTTTATTGGTTGCTTTATAATGTTTTCAAGACAACAGGCAATGAAAGCAAGTCCAAAAACTTCCTGTACAACATATCCCAAATAACAGCTATGAAATAGAAATATGTAGAGTAGTGATTAAAACAGATTTAGTCATTATAAGCAAGACCAGAAAAGCCATAAAATCAACAGCAAGAAGCTGAACTATATTGCAAATCCTTTTCATATTTTTGCATTAGAAAGATAGTATGTCAAGGAAGAAACTGTTGAATTAAGATGATTACTTAATTAAAAATGAGCAACCTTGGCTACAAAGTCTCATAACATCTCCATTCTCCCATCTCCATCTTAGCTAGTTTTCATACTCCTGATCACGGTCTCTATCCACTATGTAAGAAACAAAATAGATGCATTTGATAAAAAAAAAATCCAGTTAGCTTTGTGCTGTTATGGTGCAAACATTGAAAGTACTGTAAAGATAGTGTCAAAGAGAAAACATAAAGGTAGTGAGCAAGCAGGTGACATCAAAGTTAAATTCACATTGCAGATAGTTGCCAGCTGGTCTAATATCAACCAATACTATCAAATTTCCCTGGCTCTCAGTGTTTTATCATTTACTCTGTGGTTGTGGTTTTATCTATGGGCTTTTGTGGAACAGTAATAATAATAACCATCATTGCCACAAGAATAACAACGATATTAACAATAATGATAATTATAATTTGCAGGAACTTGTGTCCTTTATAAGGCTTCATATCCAGGACCACAGAAGAAATATTCATCATTACTCAAATAGAAAGAAGAAAGTTATACTTACAGCCGTCTAAGTTTGTCAAGTCCAGAGAAAGCACCATTCATATCTTCAATTGTCCATGAGATTTCATTATTTTTAAGGTCTCTGTAATGAGGGGAGAAAAGTATTTTAAATCAGGCCCAAAATATGAAAAAAGGTGTACATATGATTGAAATCACAACTTATGTAACTCTGAAGTTCATAATCTTTTATGTGTGTTTGTATGCTTCTGAGTCAATATTGATTCCTGGCAACGACCTAGAGAGGTTACTGCACTTTTCTTGGCAAAGAAGTAATTTCCATTACCTTCTTTCTAGGTCTGACAGAGAGTGACTGGCCCAAAATCACCCAGCTGACTTTGTGAATGTCTTCTGGTTTCTAGCCTCACACCTTAAATACTACACTAAGTGATTCTGTATCTGCAGTTTAGATCATGTTAATACTTATTCTATTGAGAAAAAAAGACTCAATATACTATTCAGTTCACTAAGCATTGATCACACTTTTTCAATGGTAGTCCCATCTGCAAGCCATAAAGTAAAATTTGATTTTATGGTATCCTACTGATTTTAATGCTTTTACCAAACATACAGGGCTTTTATGCATCATAAAAATATTTTGGCTTCCTCAATAGAAGAGCTGCTATGCCAGTAGCAAGTGAAGACAGTTAACAAGGCAAGCAGGCTAACTGTAACAGAGACTTAACAGTTGGATTAATGTACATGAATGGTACCAAAGGCCAGTCACTTCTTACACTTCAAACAAGTTATTATAGATGACACAAGAGAATTCAAGAAGTTATGATCAATGTCTGATTTACATGTCATAATATGAGTTGGAATACAGCTGTCCCCATCAATGGCACATATGACATGTAAACATCAGTGCATGTGGGCAACAATAGCAAGTAAATGGGTGAGTGCTTCTATAATAACAGCAACAATATGTGATGTTTTTTGTGCAGATTACAACACCATAATTGAAAGCTTTTCAATGGTAAACCCACAACTAAAAGTTGGCAACAATGCTCCTGTGAGTATCATAGGATATATGACTCCAAATATGTAATGTCTGAAAAATCCAAAATTATTGTGAGAAGTTTTATATCCAAATATATTTTATTCTTTATACTGTTTCCATCTTCCCTTAAACTATTAACATAATCCACAATGGTCTGAGAATCATTGTCTCCAAGTTAATCAAATTAGCAAACTTCCTCAAACTCTGAAATACGTTACCCAGACCTAATAATGTACATATCAAGTCTGCAAACCCAAATAGAGTTAATTAAATTGTCTCCTAGAAGAACTGTATATTCACAGGAATACACATCCCCATCCCCACACTACGTAGATACTTCTACACCCTGGACAAGCTTCCCCTATAAAAGTTTGCCTCTGTACCCCATTTCTCTGTAGCCTGTCCCTAAAAGCAAACTGTTTTACTTTTAGAAATAAATATTTCTTCTTTCCTCACAACTGTCTGGATCTCATTTTTATTTATTCTTGTGCAGCCTGGCTCGAATTGGAATCCCAAGTTATACTTCTGACATTAAATATTTTTATGCACATGAAATTCTATCTCCAAATCTTGCAATATTTTGTGTTCCTGCCCAAAATCATGCTGTTGGAGTTTCACACACTGTTCCCCCCATGATGGCATTGTATGGCATGTATTGTATTATAATTCTTTATTTCTATAACAATCTGTCAAGGTTTTTAATTACATAATTTAAAATGGAAGTTCATGAAAGAGTAATATGGTTTTTTTTAGTTTTGGTGCTTTTAAATTAAAAGTACTTGGTTCTAAATCAATCTGTATTAAGAAACTTGCACCTATTACTAAATTTTCCTTAGTATTCCAGTGTTTCTAAACCTTGGCAACTTTAAGATGTATGGACTTCAACTACCAAAATTCAAATGCTGGCTAGGGAATTCTGGGAGTTGACGTCTACACAATAGTTGAAAAACACCAGAGTAGTCTTTAGTTCTAATACGTTTTTTTATATAATGCAGAATTGTGAGCCGCTCAGAGTCATTTGCTGAGATGGGTGGCTATAGAAATCAAACAGATTAGACAGACAGACAGATAGATAGATAGATAGATAGATAGATAAGATAGATATAGATAGATACAGACAGACAGACAGACAGATGCAAAGAGTCACTTTGTTGAAATGAGAGGCTATAGAAATTGAATAATAAACAAACAAACACTCAGTTGGGGAGGATCTTTAAACAAGTTTTCTTGAAACTTACAGAATTTGTAAACTGGATAGTCCCCGGAAGGCACAATCTGCAATGTAGCTGACTTTGTTGTTCCCAATATCCAGCCTTACCAGTAGGCTTAAACCAACAAAGCTTGAATCTTCTAGTTTTGCTAAATTATTATACGTTAAATCGCTGCAAATTAAAAAAATGGGGGCAAATGTTGTTTTAAATCAGCATAAGAAAACATTCAAGTTAAGAATGCAACTTCTTAATTAGTTTCAGAATAATTTATTTTTAATTCAAGTTTGTGGCTTATTTTCCATGACATGTAATATTATGGCAGAACTAGTTTCTATTATTTGAAATTATAGAAACAAAGTCCAAGTGTTACTGGTACAAAGAAACACAATTGACTTCAGATTCTTGCAAAGAACCATCAATGAATTCAGCACATGCACATAAAAGCAAATGTACTGCTTTCATGTAAAGTTGTTCTTTCAGACATACTTTGGCCTGCATTCTACTTTTAAAATAGAGGAGAGCTAAAGACACACACACACATACCACAAACTCACTACTCACAGCTCACTGAGTTTTTGGCAAAACTCCCAGGCATCAGGTCTGATCCTGCTGATTGCATTTTGGCTAAGATGAAGCTGCTGTAACATCAACAAGCCATAAAGCCAGCCTTTGGAAATCTCTGTTAGGTTGTTATGATCCAGCTGCCTAAGAATACAAAATGAAAAACCAATTTATAGCTTCAAGCTTTAAACATTTAAAATATGTCAAGAATCTTTCTCATAAAAACAAGCTAGAAAAAAAAATCATTTTGCAGTTCGTACATAAATATTTTGTGAACAAATTAGTCCTCAAACACAATTAATTCTAATACTCAGAATGGTTCTTTCTTGAAGACTGTGAAAATATGCACTTACAGAATTTCCATGTTACTTAATCCCCAAAAAGCTCCATCCATGAGCCAAACAAGCCCATTTTTCTGTATTTTTAATGATTTCAAAGAAGGCAGTCCTTGAAAAGTAAGCCCATCTATTTTTTTAATTCTGTTACGGCTCATCTCTCTGAAGGGAAAAAAAATATTCCATGTTATTGTAGGTAAATTCAAGTTTCTAAGCACTGTGTGTGTGGTCCTACGTCTTTCTATGTTTAACAGAAGTACAAAACATTCTTTTTCAACCAGACTTCTCTTTTAACAAAAAAAATATTGAACTCTAAGGCATGACAGTGTCAATAATTTTGAATGTCTTTCAAGCCTATTTTACTTTAAAAAAAAACTTGAGCATTATGTTGCCAGGAATTCAGGGGTTAAGTTAACATTTTAGGAAATTATTTGCTATCTACGGGTGGGTGCGCATCTGTGTGTGTTTGGTGCTACTTCTGATATTCTCTTATGGAACATTTAAAATGTTGGTTAGATTTGCTGTACATGACATCTTTTTTGGCACCTTAATTTTTTAAACTATGTTCTACATCTGTCACTTCTATAATTGTTATTCCTTTTACCCATGCGAACTCTGGAGCAGTTTTTCCTTCATCCCCATCTCAAATCTTCTGTAATTTAAAATGTTATTAATGAATTATTACAAGCAATAAAAAGAGTAATTCAGTAAGTGCATGCTAGCTTTACTGTGATGCAGCCTCTCTGTAAGCTTTTGTAGTGACTCTTATGAAACTCCTCAAATACCAAACTGTTAGCATTTTACATATTCAGATTCTTGATATTTTTATTTCTTTATTTCTATCCAGCCTTTATTATTTTTATAAATAGCTCAAGGAGGCAAACATATCCAACGCACCTTCCTCTTCCTATTTTGCCCACAAAAACAGCCTTATGAGGTGGGTTGAGCTGAAGGAGAGTGATTAGCTCAAGGTCACCCAGCTGGCTTTAATGGCTAATGCAGGATTGGAACCCATGATCTGCTTTCTAGCTGGTACCTTAGGGATCAAAAACTTTTTTAAGCCGTAGGAACTGAAGTTTTTATGAGAACGTTTTATGTTTGTGTTAAATTATTTTTTTATGTTGATATGTGATCTTCTGGTTCAGTAACTGCTGATTATTCTATTATGGTTATTTCATCATACTAATTTTATGCAGCTTAGAATTTTTCACTGAATTGGCATTGATCCTCAAAATTGCTGTATTTATTTGCGTCTCTAATATCTGACACTTCTCTACTAATTTTCTCACAATGCAGTTTACACATTCAGCATTTTTAATCAGTTTCTCACTTTACTTTTCTTAACCAAAGTAATTAGTCATCAAGGAGGTTACTTTGGGAGTCTGGGAGTGGGATAGTGAATGATGAAGGTTCGGCCATGTGGGAAAAACAAGTAACTTCTTTCTTTGGTGCAGCCAGCCTTTTACAATGCACCCTGTCAATATTTTTAGTGATTTACTAACAATGAGAGAAAAGAATCTAAAGAAAATGTCTTATCTTCCTTCTATACTATAAACCGCAACAGCATTACAAGTATCTTATTCCAGGCAATGCAAACAAAATAAATTAATATAAACATTCAGAATGTGGGGCCAGAATTGTGTTTTTGCTGCATCTAAATCTCTCCTGAATTTATGTGATTGCTATAGGGCTAATGTTCAACCATTGAAGGAAGCCTACAAAAATCAATGAAAGGAACAAGGCACTTGGAGGATGTACTCACAGATGTTGGAGATGGGGAAGTTTAAACATCTTCTGTGTAATGGTTGAAATGCGGTTCTTGTTCAACTTCAAGACTTGAAGTGTGTTAGCCAAGTTGTCAAAGATGCCTGGATCCAGTGAAACTATCCGATTGTTGCTGATGTGGCTGGGAAAGAAGGGCAGAATAACATATCTGGAAATGTTGAAATTCTGTACTCAAATCCTAATAATCTGCTCTTTACTCATCTTAATCTTCATTTTAAAAGTCCTTGTCTTATCAGATAACAGATAATCAGAGTTGGAAGGACCTTGTAGGTCATCTAGTCCAACCCCCCTGCCCAAGTGGGAGCCCCTACACCATTTCTGACAAATGACAGTCCAATCTCTTCTTGAAAGTCTCAAGTGATGACACTCTCACAACTTCCGAGGGCAACTTCTGTTCCATCGGTTGATTGTTCTCACTGTCAGAAAGTTTCTCCTTATTTCCAGGTTAAATCTCTCCTTGTTCAGTTTCCATCCATTATTCCTTGTCTGGCCTACAGGCACTTTAGAAAATAGTTGACCCCTTCCTCTCTGTGGCAGCCCCTCAGATATTGGAAGACTGCTATCATGTCTCCCCTGGTCCTTCTCTTTACTAGACTAGCCAAGCCCAGTTCCTGTAACCGTTCTTCGTATGTTTTAGTCTCCAGTCCCCTCATCATCCTGGTTGCTCTTCTCTGCACCTTTTCTAGAGTCTCAACATCTTTTTTATAGTGTGGTGACCAAAACTGGATGCAGTACTCTGGGTGTGGTCTTACTTTATAGAGTGGTATTAGTACCTCTCTTGATCTCGATTGTATCCCTCTGTTAATACAACTTAGGATTGCATTAGCTTTTTTGGCTGCTGTTGCACACTGCTGGCTCATATTTAGCTGGTTGTCCACTAAGACTCCAAGATCCCTCTCACAGTTACTGCTATTGAGCCTGGTTTCACCCAATCTATATGTGTACTTTTGGGTTTTTTTGCCTAAATGTAGGTCTTTGTTTTTCTCTATGTTGAATTTCATTTTATATCCCAGTGTTCAAGTCTGTCAAGATCCATCTGGATCTTGAGCCTATCTTCTTGGGTGTTAGCTATTCCTGCCAGCTTGGTATCATCCACAAATTTGGTAAGTTCCCCTTCTATTCCCTCATGTAAGTCATTTATGAAGATATTGAAGAGTACTGGGCTGAAGAAAGAATCTTGTGGCACCTCACTGCTTACTTTTCTCCATGTAGACTTAGACCCATTAAGGACTACTCGTTGAGTACGGTTTGTCAGCCAGCTGCAAGTCCATCTGGTGGTGGTGTTATCTTTTCCACTTTTTTTCTAGCTTACCAAGAAGTAGGTTGTGGTCTACCTTATCGAATGCCTTGCTGAAATCTAAATATATTATGTCCACAGTATTTCACTAATTTAGTCACTATGCTGAAGAATGAAATAAGATTGGTTTGGCATGATCTGTTTTTAACAAACCCATGCTGACTGCTAGTTAATACTTTACTTGTTTCTAGATGTTGGCAGATCTGTTTTTTTTTATTATCTTTTCCAGTATCTTCCCGGGTATTGATGTTAGGCTGATTGGTCTATAATTTCCTGGGTCTGATTTTTCCCCCTTTTTGGAAGATGGGAACCACATCTGCTCTTTTCCAGTCCTCTGGTAGTGCTCCAGGGTTTTTGAAAGATGGTGCAGTGGTTCTGAGATGACCTATGCCATCTTCTTTATCAGTGGATAAGTGTCACTTTGAACAGTTCTTAAAAGTCAGAGAATCCCCCGCATTGATTCCAAAGAAATATAATTTACAATTTACATTAATCCTGAAATGACAGTGATTTAAAAACAGTCAACCAAATTTTAAATACTTCCAAAATATTAAACTGAAAAATGTGGTTGTTTTTCCACAATAGCCTCAAATACTTATTTTTTTATTAAATAAATTAAATATTAAACTTTTTTTAAAAAAAAGTATACTAATTAGGATGAAAAGGATTATGAATGAATCAGTTGGCTCAATCAACAGTCCAGTGAATTTTCATTTGATTGAAGTGATGGTTCTCTCGAGATTCCAACTGCTGTCCTATACAACTTTTAATGGACATTCCTGACTCTAAATTGTAGGCATTATGTTCACCACTACTTAATTTGAAGCTATGAGAACAGACTTCTATGCAAATATAACATCCACTGTGCATAGGGTACGGATAACATCAACAGAAAGCAAAATCTTCACAAGGCACTATTTTTCCCAAATTATTTTAATAATAGAGTCATGTGAACATGTGTTATTATTTTGAATTTGATATTCAATCAATTCTAATCAGGAAGTGGATAGCACGATAGACAATTAATAAGTTCCAAAGTACACTGGTCTGTGTGGGCATTTTTAACCTATTTTCTTTAAGGTCAGATGTTAGGAGCAAAAAGGGAAGGGAAGGGAAAGGAAGGAAAGGAAAAGTGGAGAATCTGTACCCACAGACCTTTTTGTGAATCACTATGAATCTCTTTGGATGCCAGAGTTCCCTGATTACAGAAAAGTTTTTTTTAAAGAAAATTTTGGTTGAAATGAAAGCTTGAACTTAACTTACAGGTTTCTGAGCACCAGTGAAGGAAATGACCCCTTCTCAAGCACAGAAATATTGTTGTTGCTGAGATCTAAAGTTTCGAGGGATTGAAATAGTTTCAGTTCTTCAGGCAGAATGTTCATGATCTTGTTATTTATCCTGAATTAAAAATTAGCAATCACATTAAAAACAACTTCTGGACCACTGACAAGCTTTATATTTCCCAATAGTTTAGTTAAATCATATACATAGTCATGCATTGTATCAACATCATATATTGTTTAGGAAATAATTAAAATTACTAAGTACCAAATAAAAATTAAAAAGTTTTGAAATGGAAGAAGGGAAAGGGAAGAATGCAAGCAAAAGAAGTATCAGAAAATAATTTTGAACTCTAATCCAGAGTTCACTAAAAGTAGACTTATAAGTAATAAAATTAAGACATTTTATAAGCAGCAAGTGCTGCACATGAACAGAAAAGAGAACCTATCGGTTCCCAGCCACAATATACTAACACAATACAATTAAACAAAAATTAAAGAAAGTGAGAGGGGAAAAAACATTTTCTTCCAATAAAAACGGGGAGAAAAGGAGAAGTAAAAGAATAAAAAGAAATAGTTCCCTAGGAAAGTATTATGATAATCAAAGAATTAAGACCTCTGTTTTTTGAATAAGCTACCCAAATATGAAGCAAATCAAAAATTTAAAAGCCCACTTACAAAAACACCTGAGAAAAGAGGCAGAATAATATGAAATAGTACAGGAAAGATCAAATCAAATTAAAACTCAAAATAGATCAAATGACAGACAAAAGGGCTGTGAGGAAATACAGGAGGGATGACCAGAAGATGAATGTAAAGAACAGGGTGATATGTAAGGAGAAAATCAAGGAGGAAACCTAAGAAAGAAAATTTATCAAATAGACAAAAAGATATTATTTATCCCATAAAGATCAATATACATAGTTGAATTAAATTCAGTTGAAATATTATCGTATCATATACATATATATTATAAATATGAAATGAATTTGTGAGACAATCATTAAGAGTATCACCATAATTGCAACGAGAAACAGTCAACAGAAAAAAAACCCAGGCTTTTGATTATACCATTTACATGATATACAAATATTGGAATTCTGCCTTTCTGCTACAGCTGTGCTAGAGCCGCACATGAGCCGCTACCCCAGCTCAGCTCTGCCTGGCCTATGTGCATGCCTCCCGCCAGCCAGCTGGCCTTCAGGTCTCTGCTGCGCATATGTGGGGGGCATGCAGGGGTGGGGGTGCATGCACAGGGTCGCACGTGCATGTGTGGGGTGTGTGTGCGTGCATTGCATCTTGGGGGTGCGAATGCACGTGCACGCTTTGGGCACTTGGTGCCGAAAAGGTTAGCCATCACTGTGCTACAGTGTTTGCAGATATCCTAGTCTAAATTAAATTCCATTATTTGGGGAAAACAAATGAGTCAGAATTTCCTGAGGATTATTCCAGCAAAGGAAATTATCTTCTCCATTTTTGAACTTTCAATTAGATATCCGATTAACTGTTATTGAAGTACCCTACCTTTCTTCAGATAAAATTCTATTAAAAACTAACACTGTATCAGTCCCCTCTGCTTATAACCCTATGAAGTGACTTCTGCCCTTCAAGTAAAACTACTACAGAAAACTGTGGGGAGCAGAGTGTACAAGCAACAAAGGTGCAGTACCACATCATTACAGAGAGGTTTTTAATGTCTCTACCACAATTGCATCTTTTCTTCCTTGTACATTATGTCAAGACATTTGATTCTAATCACAGAATGATTATAGTTTTCAGGTCCAAAATTAAGAAATAGACTGGCTTTATTGTTATAAAGGTAATTCCAGATTTTAGAAGACTCTAAAATTGCTTGAGTGAGTTTTCTCCTATGTTAATCTTTGACTAGCTTTTTCTCAGAGTGTAACAGTAAACAGGATAAATTTAGAATACCCGTTTGTAGGCTCCATTGTAATAAAATGTATGGATGGCCTTGGGGGATGAGTAAAAGAAATCTGCCTAGGAAACAATCGAAGAGGAGAGAGAGAATCTAAGGACTTAATCAAAAAAGAAACTTAGGAACCCTAATTGATTAGATGGTTAGAAGTGGTGGTGGGATGTCTGTCCTTTCAGACTGGCAAGATTCTAATAATGTAGCCCTACAATAAAGTAGATTTAACTCATTGTGTCATCTTTCCTGTTTGATGTACCTGAGGCTAGGGCTGTAACCAACTGAACAAAATGAAATTATGAAAAAGTTGTCCTAATCTTGGATGCCCTATTGAGGGGAAATGTGACTAATGAATGTTTTGATAAATCAAATAAATATATAATTGGCTCTGAACTTGATGAGGAATTAGAATGGGAAATTGTCCAAATACATCTACTAACATAAGCTTTTCTGTTAGGCCAACTGCTGAGACAAAAGGTATTTAAAGAGCAGAAACTTAACATGTGTATTAGATTCTCTGCCGAACAGAGAAGAAGCTCGTCTGTCTATCCTTCCTTAGTTGTTTAAAAAAATTGTATCATTTGAAATATTCTGAATACATCAATTTAGCACTCATTCGAACAAGTTGTTCCTAGTTAAAGTAAGATGTCTGGCAAACATAGTGTCCAAAAAAGCATTAAAAGGAAGTTGTAAGACTGTTATTAATTACCACTCACAAAAAATGGACGCACACATAAACACAAAACAGAAGTTATGGATTAACTGGTCATAGCAGATAAGAAAACAAGAAATGCTGTTTTTATGCTCAGATATTGTTCTCAATCGGCATCAACTTTCAGCCTTGCTTAGGTCTAGTACTGATCCATTAATTTTAATTCCTGGGTAGAAAGATTTACTTAAACAAAGTATCTTTAAAAATAATGTGTAAGTTAGATTTATTAGCAATCAAGACAAACAGATATCACATGTTTATTGATTGCTAACAAGCCACTAAAACTGCCAATGACTAAAGTGCCAAATAAAATTTGTTTTGCTTTAAAAGTATAACCAGCAATTTCCTGAACTCCACGGTTCCTGATTTACAATGTGAAAAGTATTCAGTTAAGTTAACAGAGCATACACTTCAGTTTTTGAGTAATCAGTGTTTCATAGAACAGTTCCCCCCTCCCCAACTAGTTGGATAAGGTTGCTTGTATCATGACGTTTAGCAGCTCCATAATGACTCCAAGTAATCCCACCTTCAAATTAGATTAACTGCCTAGCCAATAACTTGAGGCAGCCTGTTTTACAGACAACCTCCATTAGAGTTTTATATGGAACTGCAAGGAGAGAACAACAGGTGAGACATTAATGATTTAATTGCATCTCAATGTAGTTCAGAGACACTCTCAATAATTAAGACATGCAACATTTTGTTCGCTGCTACCTGAAAAGGGGCCTGACTTCTCAGGAAAACATTCCTAGATGGGGCAAATTGATCTAGTTGGGTTTCCAGATCTCGGGCACATTGTTTGAATGCAATTGAGTGCTCAGTCATAGCCACTGCTACATGGATCTACACATAAAAATCAGAACTGCATATTTTTTGATGATTCATTAGTCATTAACATCTCATATATTAAACAGTGATAGCAAATGTGTCCATGAGAATCCCCCCACACCAAACTCTTCATTACAACAACATTTGTATTAAGATCAACCAAAGTAGTGCATACTTTTGAGTTCTTTAGAATTATTAATGTAGCAAGAAGTTACAAAAAGAGGGAAGAAAAATAAAAATTGTAATAATGTATTTGAGTCACAAACCATGCAAACTCAAATCTCAAAATGGTGATTTTAGCAGACCAAGGACATTAGGTAGTAATAAGAATTGTTGAAATCAGATTATTTTTTGCATTCTGAATACTACCAATCCCCAACACTTTTTGTTTTATTTTCAATTGCCCTATCCCTATTAAAGCAGTTGTGAATAATTTTCTTTTAATTTGAACTATTTGAGTGGTTAATTTAGACTAACCTCCAAAAGAAGTTTCAGACGTTTTAGAATAGAATGAGCTGCAAGGGTTGTTAGAGGTCTTCTAGTCCAATTCCCTCTCAAGCAAGAGACCCTATAGTACCATTTCAGATAACTGTCTTCTTAAAAAACATCATAGAATTTAGGCCATTTATGTTAATTGATAATATTTTCTTTTCCTCCTCCATTGTCTAGTTGATTCTTGCTCTTTGTCTTATAGTTACTGCCTTTTCTCTTTGGGACTGGTAGTGTGTCTTCAGTTCTTCTCTCTCTTGTTGTTGTGTATTTTTCGGATTTCTGGGACTCCTATCTTTATTCTTTTGGTGATCTTGATCATCTTGAGAGTTTAATTCTAATTCATATTTACTACTCAGTTCTTCCAGGCCTTCCAATTATTCATAAAATTCTTGGGCTTTTTCCATGGAATCTACTCTAATTTTCCTTTCTTCCCATGAAATTAACATCCCTTCTGGGATTAGCCATCTAAATACAATGCCTTTTTGGTTTAATTGGGTCGCCAGAAATTTATAGTCTCTGTATATAATATATATAATATAATATATAATATCCTGAACCTTTCTTCTAGCAAATCTTACGTGGACTTCTTTTGGGCATTTATCGCGTCTTGTGTAATTTGTACTCACTCTATAAACTTCGTCCAGTTCTTTCAAAATATCATCTTTGTCTTTTTCCAACATTTCTGCTAGTATTTCTGCTATCACTTGTTCCAGATCCTCTTCTTTTGATTCCACTATATTCTGGAATCTCAAATATGCTGCGGCCTTATCCATCTCCAAATAGACCAGGGAGTCTTCCATCTCTTTGCTCACATTCCTTAGGTGTTCATCAACCATTTCCAGTTTCTTTTCAGTTTGTTCTGTCCTTTTCTCCACCTCTTTTATTGTCAATTCGTTTCTCTCTAGCGTTGGCTGAATTGTTCCAATTTTTTCATCCAACTTGGAAATATCTACTTTCATTTCCACCTTTAACTTCCTCATCTCTTCTTTTAGTTCATTTGTATCAGCTCTTGTCTCCATATGGTTTTTCCTCATCATTTCTTGGAGCTTCAACATAGAATCTTGTAAGAGGAGGAGTGTCGACTGGATATTGGCATTCGTGACAGAAGATTGCTTCTCCCCTGGTAATGTTTCCTCAATTGTCTTTTGTGCCATCGTTGAGGGTGATGCCACTGCGGTTGTTAATGTTGGAATAGACTTCTTTGCAGTTTTGAGCGTTGTAGTAGTTGTAGAAGTCATTTCTTTGAGAATCTGTTTCTGTTTTTGTATTATACTAAATACGTTATCCCAAATTAGCATTCGATATTCAAAAATATCAGGTAAGAGTAACCACTACTCTAATTGTTTGGTTTCTCTATTAAATCCTGATTTCCTTAATATATTGGTAAGCTAGACACTCTTAATAGATACAAATATTATCCAAGGCAATTTAAAATTTAAAATTCTAACTCATGTCTAAATTTATAGTCTGATATTTATATGAAATTTTCTATACTTGATTTCTAAATATTAATAATCCAAATATCTATAAATACTATAAAACACTTAGTCTAAATATATATATTATGAAATGATATTTTAAATGTTTATAAGTCTAAGTAGAAATGAGATAACCTCACTACACAACAATTAATTATTTAAAGTATAAATATCACAATTAATTATTTAATCTAATATAATCAACCAATATATTCAAATATCAATATTTAATTAATTATTGTCATTCCCTTGTTTTTCCTATATATTTAAACGAAATATAGACCTCAGTATTGCTAATACATCAGTTAAATCAGATAGGCATCACATTTACCACAACCTTCTTATCTGTACCTGAGAAAGGAAAAAAAAATATTGGAGAGATAGTTAATCCAAACTGCAGAGGTTAGAGGGCATGAAGTATCTTAATGTGACTGTTCAACTCTCTGTCTCTAAAGTTAGAAAGTTCCATTTCCAAGCGCACCGGAAGTGCAGAGTTGCTGAATAATGTCTCTGGTTTCAGTCTCACCACACACTCCACTATAGCAGTTCCTCCTTTCACTCAAATCTCTTGCAGTCCAATCTTCCAAATTTCATCACTTAATAGTCTCTTCAATTAACACAATTCATCGACTTATTACACCTCCAGATCAAGTGGATTGTTAAATATCATCTAAAGAAATACAGTAACTCTGCTTATTTTCCCACTTTCAATCTTCCTCCCATCTCAAACTTGTTAGTCCAATTTTCCCAAATGACAGCAATCCAGATCGCTCATACTTTCCCAAAGTTAAACTTTTGGTGTCACAAGCCTCTCCGACATTCTTATCTTCTCTGTCCACTTGCTTGCGTCCTTCCCCTCTTCCGTCCCTCGAGCCCTTTCGCTTTCACCGCCACTCGCATCCGCTTCTTAGCCGCTACTTTTGGGCTTTGATCCGACTGATGTAACTGTCATCTGTGAGACTTCTCCAACACTCTACTCTATCAAGATCGTGAAATTCCTTCACACACACTCTTCTCCGATCACCACAGTCTGTCACTCACTCGCTTCCTCTTGTAGGTGACAGCCGAACTTCAGGACTGCCATTACTGATTGGCGGTCTCTTGTTCGTTGGTCTCTACAGGGTCTCTCTGTTGCAATGAGAATCACCTTCTCCACACCACAACCCGAGTCTCCCCACACCGCACGTTTCTCTACAGGATACATGCACCCAAGGGTCGCTCCAACAGCAAGAAAAGGCAGCAAAAAGCCAAGATCGAGCTTCAGCACCTCTACTCATCCATACCTTGTCACCAGAAGTCCCAGAATAACCTAATTCTTTTCTTTAGACTAGCCAAACCCAAATCCTGCAGCCCTTCTTCATATGTTTTAGTCTCCAGGCCTTTGATCATCTTAATTGCTCTTCTCTGAACTTTGTCCAAAATCTCAACATTTTTTTATAGTATGACCAAAATTGATTGCAGTATTCCAGGTGTGGTCTTACTAGGGTTTTATAAAGCATACTAATATTTCACGTGATCTCAGAGTTACTATTTTTGAGCCAGGTCTCGCTTAATCTATACTTATACCTTTGTTTTTTACTGCCTAAATGTAAAACTTTGCTTTTCTCCACATTGAAATTTATGTTGTTGCAGAGGGCTCATTGTTCAAGTTTGTCAAGATCTTTTTGGAACCTGAAGCTTGTCTTCTGGGATATTGGCTATTCCTGCCAGTTTAGTGTCATCTGCAAATTTGATGAGTTCCCCTTCTATTCTCTCATCTAAGTCATTTATGAAGATATTGAAGAATGGGCCTAGAATGGAGCTTTGTGGCACCCCACTACTTATTTCTCTCCATGTGGATGTAGTACCATTAAGGATTACTCATTGAATATGGTTTGTCAGCCAGCTGCAAATCCATCTCGTAGTGATGTCGTCTATTCCACATTTTTCTAGCTTACCAAGAAGTAGGTTGTGGTCTACTTTGTCAAATGCCTTACTGAAATCTAATTATACTATGTCCACAGCATTTTGCTGATCTACTAATTTATCAAAGAATCTTTATCAAAGAATGAAATAAAATTGGTTTGACATGATCTGTTTTTAACAAATCCGTGCTGGCTACTAGTTGTAACTTTATTTGCTTCTAGTTGTTCGTTGATCTGGTTTTTTATTATCATTTCCAGAATCTGCCAAGGTATTGATGTTAGACTGATTAGTCTATAGTTTCCTGGGTCTGTTTTCCCCTTTCTTGAAGATGGGAAACACATCAGCCCATTTCCAATCCTCAGGTTCTTCACCAGTGCTCCAGGAAGATATGGTATAATGGTTCTGAGATAACAACTGCCAGCTCCTTTAAATCCCTGGGATGTTATCTGTCAGGTCCTAGTGATTTATATTCGTCAAGGTCAGATAGGTGTTCTCTTACCATTTTCTTGATTATTTTTTAATTTCTAATTTGTCTTTGCAGTAGGTTTTTTGGGGGTATATGTTGGGCTATAATTCCTTTTTGCATGAAGACTGATGCAAAGAATGAGTTAAGCAGCTCTGCTTTCTCCCTACTGCCTGTTACTTCCTTGCCATCTTTCTCTTTAGTGGACCTACTGTTTCCTTGACTTTTCTTGTTATTAATATGTTGAAAGAAACTTTTTTTATTATCTTTGACTTTTGTTGCAAGTCTTTGTTCATTCTGAGCCTTTGCTTTCCTGACTTCATTTTTGCATGTTCTGGCCATTTTTGTACTTGTCCTTTTTGCCTTTCAGTTTGTCAGAGGGATCTTTGCTGATCATGCTGATTTCTAGTTTTCTTTTTCAGTGGTATTGTGCTGGACTGGACTTCTAATGATTGCATTTTTCAGACTTTCCCAGGATTTTCATCCATGAAATCTTTTCTAGGCTCTTTCTGAGTTCATTAAAATCAGTTCTTCTAAAGTTTAAGACACTGGTTGGATTATTTTCTATTGTTTGTGTTTGCATTATATTTAATTCCAGCATGACGTGGTCACTTTCACCCAAGTTTCTGGCAACTTTTTTTAAAAATTACATTTATATGCCGCCCTTCTCCAGAGACTCAGGGCGGCTTACAATTTTTGGGATGCAACCCAGTGTGCTCAGCAATAGCCTTCATTCCATTGTATATGCCTGCTTATTACTAAGTGGCATTTTTACAAGGTCAGCTAATTGCCCCCAACAATCTTGGGTCCTCAATTTACCTACCCCGAGAGGATGGAAGGCTGAGTCAACCTTGAGCCTGGTGGGATTCGAGCCTACAGCAGTTGTAGGCAGCTGGAACTTAAGTGCAGGCAATTAACAGCCTGAGCCACCCAAGGCTCCATCTTAAACTCCATCACTTCTCTATTAGTAAGAATTAGGTCCAGAATAGCTTTCCTTCTAGTTCACTCCTCTACCTTTTGGATGGCAAAGTTGTCATCTAGGTTGGTTAGGAATATATTTGATCTCCCACTTGCTGCAGAGTGTTTCTCCCAGTTGATATCTGGACAATTAAAGTCTCCCATTACTACTGTGGTATGCTTCCTACATACGTTAACTGGTTGGCAAAGAATTCATCTATTTCCTCTGATTGGTTGGGTGGCCTGTAATATACACCTATGGCAGCGTCACTTCAATTTTAATTTAAAGCCCTTCTGATAAGTTGGGCCAGTCTTTTTCCAAGTACATTTCTCTCTGTTTTCATGAGGTGCAGCCCATCCCTTACCAAGAGTCCTTTATGAAGGTAACGCAGTCCATGGTCCAGGAAACCAAAGTTTTCTCTGGCAACACCAACCCTTTATTCAATGGTTTATTTCCAGAATTCTTTTTTCCCCTCAATGGGTGTTGACCTTTCTTTGGGAGTACTGATAAGAACACTATTTGTACTCCTAGCTCCTTAACTTTGTTGCCTAGTTGCTTATAATCTCTCAATATTGCACTCAGGTTCTTTGTTGTGTCATTCATCCCAATGTGAAGGAGGGAGAAAGCATAGTAATCTGTAAACCTAATTATTTTGGTTAGGTTCTCAGCCATATCTTTGATTTTTGCTCCAGGGAGACAATGTACCTCCCTAAATTGTATGTCCCATCTGCAGATGGCTAGTTCTGTTCCTTTGAGAATAGAATCTCCTATTACCAACATTCACATTTCTTTTTTGGGGGGGCGAATGCAGTCTGTGGTGCTTTTCAGTTTATCTCAGGTGTGTTTGTTAATGTGACTTTTTAAGGGATATTTGATGCTGTCTCTTTTCTAGGTGTCTGCATGTTTTCTTGGAGGGGGAGGCCGTGGGTCTGCGTATTTTCATCTAGAGGGAGAAATCGATTGCTCAGTTTTAATGGGGCTGTTTCTGGTTGGGTTAGATTGGGCAATAGGGGATGATGTTTGCTGCTTCTTTCTTTGATTATTGTGTTTCCTTCTATGTGTGATATACCTCCATTTGTCTTCCTCCAAGTGTTTATCAGCAGGGTCAAATCCTCTGGGAGTTATTTGTTCATTATTTGGTTCGATTTGGGTATAGCGTTCTTGCATAGGTTGCAGTTTGGCTAGAGTTGCCTCTAGATCCCTTACTTTTTCCTCTAGTAGTTCACGTAGTTTACATTTAATACATGTATAATTTGGGTGTTCATTGGGCATAAGCACATACATGGAACATATATTGCATACCACAATAGTATCAGTCACCTGTTCCATACGTTTGTTTCTTTTGCTGGTTCTTTTAAGGGTAAAATTTATGTTTGTTTCTTTTTTTCTATCCTTTTTTCTGCCTTTATGTGCTCATTTTTCTACCTTGTTATTTATTTAACTTGCTTATTGTTATGTTAGTTTTATTTATCCTTTTCTCTCTGAGCTGGCTTAATTTGTTGCCTTCACTTCTGTTGTTCACTGCTCCGGCCTCTTGTTGTTTTCTCTGCCAGCTCTGATCTATCTTTCGGTGCTCAGGTCTTTTCAGCCTTGTCTCCGCTCTAGTCAGCTCACTTGGCCTGCTGTTCACCTTTCTGTTTGGCTCAGCTCCACTGTCTGGTCTGCTCTGCTCCACTTGCCATTCAGTTCCACCGTCGCTTTCCCCGTTGCTCTTTGTACTGCTTTCAGGATCTAGCTCATTGCACCACCCTTTGCTGCTGGCTCTTCTCCCTGCTGCACTGATGCTGCTTTTTGCTCTGCAGTCATGTGGCTACCGTTTGCTGGTCTGTTATGCCGGTACACTGCTTCCACCAGCAAATAGGACTAACCTGGATGGTACACAGCAAGCTTGCCTCTCCTGTCTTCTCCTCCTCCCTGTTCCGCTCTCTCACTGTTCTCTGTTCTCTGCCCATCATTCTCTGCCTTCAGTCTGCTGGCCTCTCTGTCCCACAGCTGATTTTCCTCCCTGCTCCGCAGCTGTACCTATTAGCTCACTGGCTCGCCTCACTGTTCTCCACTGGTTGGTTTTGCTGCCCCCAGTCAGTTTGCTTCTGCTCACCTCACTTCAATGAGCCTTCGGTCTCTTGGGTGGCCTCTTGGGTGTAGCTGGGGTTCTGCCTCTCATAATTTCTCCAGTCTTCATATCCTTTTCCTTTCTCCAGCCTTTTTTCTTTTTCTATGACTTATCTTTCCTTCTCAATCTCTCCTCCTACCATTTTATCTTAGTTTAATAGCAACTTTTCTCTCTGTGATGTAACTATACTTCATCTGTTGCCGCCATCTTGTTTGGATGTCCAAATTATCTGGTTTGGACATCTGTAGAATGGAAGACAGGTCCTATTCAATTTAAATGAAAATCAACCTGTTAAATTTGAACATCCAAACTGATTTGAACCAACTCTTTCATTCATATCAGATTCATTGTGTACCAATTACAATGATTAAAATATATACATACATGCCCATTTGTCAAAAGGGCCTGAATTGGACAAAATTGATTTGGACATATTTGGTTAAATGGATCTAATAAAACTGTCTATTCAATTTGGGAAATGAATTTGACATTCAGAATTAGTTCAAATCAATTCAGAGCTTCAAAAATTTATACAGTAACAGACACAAATCCAAAGATCTGGAAAGGTTTTTTTTATTGCTCTGGACTAGAATTTTCTTGGAGGCATGTTACCATTTTAACTAGATTTTTAATCTATCCAGCTCAGCTGCCATGGTATATTTGTGCGCTAGTGGAACTAAACAGGCATTACAAGGTCCAGTGCAACTTTCTGTAAACAATCTAATCTCCATAAAAGTATTCTAAGTGTTTCTATTACACTAATATTCAGTGTCAGTAGAATTATTTAGTGCCTAAAACAGTGTAAATGCTTAGAATAAATGTATCTGTAATAAAACTTAAGGCATTTAACTTGCAATTTAACTTGCAACTACTAGATTTCAGCTTCAACAGCCATCAATCCCACTAAGAATCGAATGTGACAGCAGACTGTGATTTGAAACAACACTCCATTAATTCTCACTGCAACCAATAAGGACCCACCAAGGACATCTAAAGCTATGAATCTAAACTTAGAAAAGAGGCAGAACAATGCATTCATTTATTTCAAGTTTTACTTCTAAAAATCTGGTTCTAACAGAATCCTCACAACCTTCAAGACAAGTACTCCCCATTATTTCTGCTTTACTAATCACTGTTTCATTTGGCAGGTTCAAATTTGATGTAAGAATACTTCAAGTTCTAGGTGTTTGATCAAGAGAGGCAGCTCTTCATAAAAATTAAAGAGAACCTTTTGGACCTCAGGGACCACCAAACTCATAATTTTAAATCCCAGGGACCACTAACCGGATCTGTGGCCATGGCCTAATTTGTGGGTGTGGCTTGGTGGTCATGTGACTGGCTGGGCATGGCTTGTATGTAAATATTATAAATATTGATATAAATATTGATTTTTTTTTAAAAAGAGCAACTTTTACCCAAAATCAGGCAAAGCAGGCAGGCAGATTGAGTTGCTCACAGAATCACTGATTCATTCAGAAATCTATCTATCTGCCATCGGCTAGCTCAGTCTGTCACATAAAATTTGCTAGCAAGCAAACTCACAAAATTAACTCACAACACACCATGTATGTAAATATTGAATTTTTTATTAAAAAAGAGCAACTTTTACCCAAAATCAGGCAAAGCAGGCAGGCAGATTGAGTTGCTCACAGAATCATTCAGTGATCTATTTGCCATCGGCTAGCTCAGTCTCTCAAATTTGCTTGCCGTGAGTCTGCATTGAATAATAGAACCTTCAGTCCTAAGGAAGGTTCGGCTATGCTTAAAAACACAGCCGAAGATCTAAAGACTAGCTAGAAAGCAAGAAATCCAACCATTTCCTGCTTCCTAGCTAATCTAAATCTCCTGGCACAACAGAACAGATAATGGTTGTAAAAAGGAAAAACAGCAATTTAGCAGGCAAGTTTGCCGGGCAAGGAGTGGGCAGGGTTCCCACGGGCCATGTGGGCGGCGCAGCCTTGTGTTTCTGTGCAGCCTGAATTAATTGCTTTGGGGGGGGGGTGCTCAGGAGGTGAGATTTCTCTGCGGCCCACCAAAATTTTCTCGTGGCCCACCCACCGGTTGGCGACTGCTATGCTGGAGGAAGGGACATACTACAGCACTTAGCCACAGTCTTTTAGAGAAAGTTATCTCAATACACACAAAGCTGAATATACAAAATAGAAGCAACAACATCTGGGGACAGCCTGACCTTGACTTCATTATTGACAACTTGGACAATTTGGAAATATTTGCTGGGCTTTTTTTCTTCTCTTTCTTGCCCTTTGGAAAATTTATAAAAGGAACTAACCTGCAAATAACTAAACTCAATTAAATTTGGCGATTGGATTAATCGAGTAGTTTAATTTGGATTTGGACTATTGGACTTAATTTGGACTTAGACTTTTAATGTTATTTAGTAAATCAGCCTATGAGATAAAAGAAGAAAAGTGTTGAAAGAAAGGAGAAAAGAAGGACAGATAAGTAAGACTGTAAAATTTGGATAATTGGGAGATATATAACTGGGGAAATATAAATTGTAAATCATAAAATAAGGGTTTTTTATAAAACGGATTTCCAGGAAACAATAGTTTTATGGAGAAATATTGATTATGTTAAAAAATATGTGTGAATTTTGGAAAAGCAATGAGAAAAAGGGATTGTTTAAAGATACACAAATAAAGGTAGAAGCTACACAACAATTGGAGGAAAAAGAAAAATATGACACTCAAGAAACTGGTAAGGAATTAGAAAAGATAGTGGAAGGGGAAAAGCAAAAAGAGACGCAAGAAGTTAAAATAAAGAGGAGAAAGGGTCAATAATAGAAGATATAACCTCATAACAATTTATAACAGAATAGAAAGAAAAAGAAAAAATCTTTAAGAAAAATCCAAAAGAAGCTTTGATGATGGGAATTCAAATACAACAGAAAGAGATAAAAGGTACTCAGAAGGGGAAGGTTAGTAGATACAAAGAACAAAAACAAAAGAGATATAAGATGCTAAGAGAGAGAGATAAAAGGTTGACTAAAAAAACCAATAAATGATGGAATTTTAAGGACAAGGGAAGATGGATAATGAGAAAATATTTCAATAAAAGGGGAAAAGATATGCAGGAAAAATAGTAGAAAATATATTAAGAGAAAATATAATTTAATAACATAAGCCAAATAAGTCAAAACAGTAGATGGGAATTTAGGACTAGGTAATTAAAATGTATTATTATTTAATAATAATGATGTGACACACTAATGTGTATCAAAGCATATTATGAATTTAAAATAATTATGGATTAGAGCTGTGTGGGAGTTTGAGATATACTCCTGAGATTGATTAAACAATCAATCAATGTTATCATTAACCCTACATATTTGGAATATTGAAGTATGGTGGAACTATGAATAATTCTTAGAAAATATCAAATAATAGCATTTAGGGACTATAAATACTGATTAAAAGTAATAGGAACTTATTGCTTATTGATCACAATCTATATCTGCCCCAAAGAGTTATTAGAGGAAATATGGCAAGGTCGCTGGACTAAAAATTAACAAAGGTAAAACAAATGTTAGTCAAAAACATGACAAAACAAACAAAAAAATTGGCCAAGAAGATGGACATTCAGATAGTTAAAAGAATTAACATTTCAGCAAGATGTACTACACTCAAAGAGGATAATTATGATAAATTACTGAAACAGATAAAAGAGGATTTGAAAAGATGGGGTAACTTGAGACTTTCTGTACTAGCCCTCTGCTCTTCCCCAATAGCATATCTTCCAGCATCATATCGTTTTGCCTTTTGGTACTGTCCATGAGGTTTTCATGGCAAAGATATTGGAGTGGATTGTCATTTCCTTACTACTGACTCCACCCTACTGACCTTCCGCAAAGCAGGTAAAACATGGCTTTTCTGGCAGGCATGGGGCTGTTGATCTCGCGACTGAGATCTAGCGAGATCCGGCCCTTCTGTTGTTTGTTGTTTTTAATTTTTTATAATGAAATTCTCTGTGTTTTTCTTGTTGTGAGCCGCCCGGAGTCCTTTGGGAGTTGGGCGGCATATAAGTTAAATTAAGTTTAAATTTAAAGTTAAAGTCCTTCTCCAGTGGATCACATTTTGTCAGAGCTCTCTACTATGACCTGTCCATCTTGGGTGACTCTGCATAGCATAGCTCATAGCTTCATTGAGCTATGCAAGCCCTTTCGCCACGACAAGGCAGTAATATTCACCTTAATTATGCTTGGTTTATAAAAAAGTAGTTTCAAAATTATCTAAAACTCACTTAATTTTTTGCTAATCTACTAATTCCTTCCTTAATTGCTTGTTTACAATTTCTTAATATAGATTGTGATCAATAAGCAATAAGTTCCTATTACTTTTAATCAGGGATGGGATTCAAATTTTTTAACAACCAGTTCTGTGGGCTTGGCTAGGTGGGTGTGGCCATGTGACTGGATGGGCGTGGCTTCTTTCTTTTTTGGCAGTACCTCCCCCCATTTTGGGGGGCTTTCTGGGCCTCAAGGAAGCTTCCGGGGGGGGCTTTTTGCTCCCAGAAGGCTTCCCTAGGGCTCAGAAAGGGAAAAAAACAGAGCCTGGAAGGGGTCCAGATCCCCCCATGCTACATTTTGGGGCCTTCTGGGCTTCAGGGAAGCCTCCTGGGGGGACGTTTTTGGTCCCAGAAGGCTTCCTTGGGGCCTAGGAAGGCAAAAAAATGGAGCTGGGGCCCCGCCTTCCTGGGCCTCAGGGAAGCCTCCTGGGCAAAGCAGTAAGACAGCGAGGGGAATCCTGGCACAGCTGATCATAGGAACAGCTGATCATCGGGAGGGGAAAAAAGAAATACATTAAAGACTGGGAGGGGGAGAATGCAGTCAGCGATGTCAGGCATTTGCGTGATGTCGCGCATGCATGATAAGGATTGACTGAGCGGGGAGGGGTGGGCAGAGAGGCAGGGCCAGCCAGGGGCACGATTTGCTGGTTCTCTGAACTGCGCATAATCATAACAACTGGTTCTATAAAACCGATACGAACTGGTAGAATCCCACCCCTGCTTTTAATGGTGTTTGATGACACAATACACATCTTTAATAAAGTGCCTGTTTCTTCCTCAAAATAGCAGAGGATTCAATCTATTTTGAATCCTTGCCATATTGGATGGAGTATTAAATTCTCAGTCTCCTACTATTGTCTCGGTCCAAATTATCCCCAGCGGTCTCATAAAAAAACAAATTTCTATTGAAATCAATACGTTAACTTTTGAGTAAAAAAATGTAGCTCTATACTAGGTATAATTACTTATGTTATTTTAATTCAACTTTGAACAAAAATTAAATGTTAGAATATTTGAAGAATATTAGAAGAGAAGTCATATGAAAGAAACTCTTCAGAAGAAAGTGATTTTCACACATTAATTACTGAGAATTAACTTATAGAATTCTATAGCAATATTTTAAATAGTTCTCTTTTGCTGTGTAACATCTCCTTTTCCTTTTTAATATTATCTTCCCATACAAGCTAATCTATAGGATAGTTAAGACTTCAAATGCAGTGATGGGGTTCAAATTTCTTAACAACCGGTTCTGTGGGTGTGGCTTAATTTGTGGGTGTGGCTTGGTGGACATGTGACTGGCTGGGCAACTTGACATCACACACATCGAGGGGCGCTTCTCCTCGCCTGGCCTCTCATGACTGTGGGGATGCTGCAACGGTCATAAGTGTGAAAAACAGTAGTAAGTCACTTTTTTCAGTGCCATTGTAACTTTGAATGGTCAGTAAATGAACTGTTGTAAGTCAAGGATTACCTGTACAAAAATACAAAAAGCTTCCCTAAATACC
Source organism: Naja naja (assembly GCA_009733165.1). Taxonomy (NCBI): domain Eukaryota; kingdom Metazoa; phylum Chordata; class Lepidosauria; order Squamata; family Elapidae; genus Naja; species Naja naja. The sequence continues at coordinate 3,109,536 of CM019154.1, read as the reverse complement.
AATCATTAGATTAAAAAGACCTGCAACCCGGAGTTACAAATCAGGCAGGTACCAGAGCACCTTGAGGGATTAAAATAGTTACAATGCAATGATAACTATCAGTAGCCAACTCTTGCTCATAAAGTGAAGCCTTTTAGCAGAGGTCATTTAAGCTCTCCAGAAAGAGCACATCCAGGAGAAGCAATCCTTAGATCCATTTGCACCACTTAAAGACACCAGCTGGTCTCACTCACCTCACCTAATTTTCTGTTCTATTCCTTCAATAAGCAGCTGTGGTAATGTGGTAAACCCTATTTTTAAAGGACATCTAGAATTTATTGTAGTTGACACTGTTAAAAGCCTTAATATATCAATAAAGCAAAAATAGAAGGTTTTTTCAGAACTTTCTTGCCTTTCTCATTATCTGCCCTCTTCTGAATCTTGCACTGTTACATAACAGATCATTGTATAATGAAGATGAATGACAGAAGTGATGAAACTGTTTACTTTATAAGAAGGGCCTGTTGATTAGGATAGCATTTTGGAGATTCATCAACTTCCTAAAGGCATACTTGATATCTAGCATCGTTTTTGGCACAAAATTCCTTCATTCAAGTTTTCAAAAGATTGCTTAAGCTAGTTTGCATTCTATTTAGCTGCTTTTATTGTTCTGCCTTTTAACATTTATATGATTTAATATTAATTCATTATTCATCTACACTAGCAGTATAAACGTAGAACAGTGGTATAAATATTCAATACCACAAAACTTATTTCCAAACACTGAATGTTATAAAACAATATTAATGATGTGCTACTGTTAATTATCATATACTCTGATTGGCTTCTATAATATGATTTGCCACTTCTACATATAAATAGTACTTTTTAAAATTTGCTTTGGCATTTTATGCCTTCATTTTTTGATCATTACTTTTTGTTAATGTCTCTGGTAATTTCCAAAACACAACTTGCATTCTTTAAATAATAAGAAATAAATAGCCATTTTCTGAAATATATCTGAAGTGTTACTTCTCTTCCTTTTTTAAAAATGTTGAAAAATGCTAATAAGATCTAAGTAACTTGTCAGAGAAAAACACAAGCAAAATATCACCCACAAATTACCAATGCCTCAATATTGGATTACTAGTTCCTAGGATAACAAATCTTCCCTCTACCTAGACTAATTCTGCTGGATGCAGTCCCACTGATTCAATTGTGGCTGATGCAATAATCAAAGACTACAATACAAACAAACAAACAAGTAAATGAAGGAGGATGAGAATCAAAAAGCTTGCAATTTTATGATGCTGAACTAATCTAGCAAACATATTCCCTAAGTTTGGATTTAGACAATTTTTTTAATGACCAAAATAGTTATCTTTGATTTCTACAGTACTGTGTTCATTATTTTTCTAAAACATCTTTGGTGTATAGCAGGTGAAATGAGAGAGCAACGGGGGGTGAAAGATGAGCAACAAAGGTGGTGGGAGTGAAAGGAGAGCATTGGGGGGGTGAAAGGCGAGCAGCAAACATGGTGGGAGCGAAAGGAGAAAGCAACAGGGATGAAAGACGAGCAGCAAAGGTGGTGGGAGAGCAACGGGGGAATGAAAGGAGAGCAGCGGCGCGAAGCAAGCCAAGCAAGCCCAGGGACGGTGGAGGAGACAGCGCAGCGGCCTAGGCCAGCCAGGAGTCGACTCGACCGGGGCTTGCTTGCAGGGAGATCAGGGCTGTGGCGGAAGGCAGATAGCAATGGTGGGCAAAGGCAAGTTAGCAATGGCGGGCGAGATGAGGAGTGAATGGGTGGGGTGGGGCAAGTGGGCAGGCGGGGCAGGCAGGGAGGGGCGGGGCCAGCCAGGGGTGCGATTTGCCGGTTCTCCAAACTGTGCAGAATCGTAACAACCAGTCCTACCGAACCGGTCTGAACCGGTAGAATCCAACCCCTGATCAAATGTCATTTATTCTTATTTAAATGGAGCAAAGCATAAATAGCATTTGTACCAGTTGACTTGGTTGACCCAGGCCAAGAGCAAATATTTTAATAATAACTCACCAGGTATAGTCAACTAAATATATTTTCATTAATAGAACAATTTCCCAAAATTTATTACATTAGTTACACTTTCTGCTCCTTTATTAACAGGTATCACATATCTTCTTTGTAATACATAGTTTACTTTGAAATATAACTAAAATATAACTGTTTAAATTACTATAACTATTTCATGTTAATCTATTGTAAGATCTGTGTATGAAACTACTGTAAATATGTTTTGGAGTTACCAGTTTGAAGAGTCAGATCAAAAAGAATAAAACAAGTCATTAATATCACTAGAGATGAATAGTCCATTCTACTTTTCCTAATTGCTATCTAAAGATTATATATAAATCTTTATTAATAAAAATGAGTGATACTACCCAAATCCCCAAAAGACAGAGGAAACTGGCATGCCTCCCTAAGTCACTGGAGTATAAGAAAGCTGAGGAGGTGTAGCATGATCAGAACTCACAAGATTTTGTTATTACAGCCACTCTCGGTAAAAGTAGTTTTAGAATTCCTGTGAAGTTGATTTAAATGATCTAAGTTGATGTAAGCATCATCATGATTTATGGAAATGATGCCCAACCTTACTCATGTTAAGGTCCAAACTATATAATCTATCTTTAGCAGCACATGGGAAGTGGCTATGTTTAGAAATGGGGGAAAGTGGATTATCCCACATATACTGTCATATTGCAATTTTCATTCGTAAAATAATAATTTTCCATACTAATAACTTTTGCAGTATAACCAAAGTTTTGGGAAGCTATATCTCATTGTTGTGCTGTGTATCTTTGTTTTATGGTTTCTTTTTTAAAAAACAGCTACTTTTATGTGATGGCCCCTTCCCAAAGCTCCACACAGTTCTTAATTTCTGGTTTATTTTGAATCCTTGCCATATCAGATGGAGTATTAAACCGAGTTTGGGGACATCTGGCAGTGACTTTTGCCACATCACCAGCTAAAACAAATGGTTAGCAAATACATCACAGGCTTCCATACTTGACCAGATGCATTCCTGACAAATTATAAATCACTGCTATTATCCTATACAACAACAGAGAGTGTCGATTTTTTTTAAAAAATTACATTTATATGCCGCCCTTCTCCAAAGACTCAGGGCGGCTTACAATTTTTGGGATACAACCCAGTGTGCTCAGCAATAGCCTTCATTCCATTGTATATGCCTGCTTATTACTAAGCGGCATTTTATGTGCATTCTACCAAGAAATCAAGCAAACTTAATTGGATACAGATCATATAAACATGCATATGAACACTTGCATTCACATACAAAATTATCATATAGAGACTGTAAAAATCACATACGTTCATTGCAGATTTGAATCCTACAAATATTCTGCATATCTGATGCCTGTGTATATCTCACTACGTGTAAGAGAATGTACTTCAAATTAAATGTAGATAGAGTTCAACACATCACCATCAAAATCTGTAAAAAATTATACAATAGAATAATCTCTAATTCAGGAGAATTAGACTTACTTACTTACTTACTTACTTACTTATTTATTTATTTATTTATTGGACTTGTATGCCGCCCCATCTCCGAAGATTCGGAGAGGCTCACAACTAAAATCATACATCCACAATAAATAGTTAAAAAAGAATTAAACCAAAACAAGCCCAATATTTGTCTGTTATTAAAATTAATTTAAAAGCCATCCCCTGAGAACGTCATCACAGCCCGGCTTGGTCAAATAACCAGGTCTTCAGGTTGTGGCGGAAGGTGCGGAGGTCAGGGGCCAGACGGAGCCCCAGGGGTAGCTGGTTCCACAGGGTGGGAACCGCCAGAGAGTAGGCTCATCCCCGGGGGACCGCCAGCTGACACTGGCTTGCGACGGAACCCCGAGAAGTCCCTGCCTGTGTGCTCGTACAGGGCAGCTGGCACTCGATATCGGCAGGAGTCGCTCCCTTAAATATTCTTGAGCTAATTCCTGAGCACCCATACAACTAAGGGCAGCTTATAGTTCAGATACTTTCTACTATGACTGAAAGTAGTTCTACAGGATTTCAGAAAAAGCCTTTCCTGGTTATAGCTTGAGATACAATAAATTGAATCTACAAGTTGTTCTGTACAGAATTTAGAGGAAGAATAAACCATAGGATTCTCAGAATTTGAGCTATAATATTCTGTAATAAGTACAATTTCTACAATATGTGCTTCTATCCTAGAAGAATAATATATCATGACAGTCAAGATGATCCAAAGGTGGTAGCACTATATTAAACATAGTTAATGCTATCATTTCAAATATTAGCTTTTATGAACATCTGATTAATATTTGAATAGAGAGTATATCTATATATTTCTTTTCATATACAAATAAAATATATGAAATCAACTTACAGAGAAAGGAAAGTAATGTTTACTGAAGTAGGTCCCAGATTTGGAATAGCTTCCAATTCATTGTTGTTCAGCTTTCTGTTTTAAAAAAAAATAATGAGCCAAGATAAATGGTAACTGGTATCATATCTTCCCTTCCTAGTTTATCTCTTAACATCTTAGCAGCTTTCACCTCCCACCCTCATAATGGCACAAATTCCCAAAGAATCAAAGTCTTTTAATGATGCTGACTTCCACAGATGCCCAGTGAATTGTTGTAAGTCCTTTGAACATTTGCACTCACCATTTATCTATGGAATAATAAACCGGAATCCTGGTTTATTGTGGCTCATTTACTCCTCCATGCTAGTGAACCCCCACCACACACACACGGAAACTGCTTTACTGTTTTTTAAATTCTTAGAAGTTGGTTTCTGCATACAGATAGAAAAAAAAGGCTAGTGATTGCTTGTGGTTGTGTAATACCTTCTGTGACTTGGCATATAACTGTTACTACTTGGGCTTTCCATTAGCTGAGAGCTATCAGCTATCAAACAAGAGGAGCTTTCACTTAGGAGCATGGGCAATGAGTGCGGGTATTGAAATACAGCAGTGTGTCATGTGTCTAAATAGGTAAATACTGTATTTTTCCGAGTATAAGACAATCCGAAGTGTAAGATGCACCTAGCTTTTGGGGAGGAAAATAAGGGGGCAAAATCTGCCTCTGCCTCCCAGAAATTTGCCTCCTTGCAGCAAAGAAGCAAACAGCCTGGTCAGCTTCAGCACAGCCTGATTTAGCACAAGCAGCTGATTGTCGGCTGGATCTGCCTCCCAATAATCAGCTGTTTCAGACCGCAGGGATTGCCATCACCCATTGCCAACTCTGTGCGTCCCATTTTCGGCCTCCACACCCCATTTTCAGCCACCACATGCCCCGTTTTTGGCCTTCACGTGCCCCATTTTCAGCCCATTCCAGGCAGCGGGAATTGGAATGGGCTGAAAATGGGGCACACGGAGGCTGAAAACAGGGCGTGCAAAGGACAAAAATGGGAAGCGGAGGCCGAAAATGGGCCACATGGAGGCAGCAATAAGTGATGGCAATCCCTGCAGTCTGAAACAGCTGAGCGTCAGGAGGCCGATCCAACAGACAATCAACTGCTCGTGCTAAATCAGGCTGTGCTGAAGCTGACCAGGCTGTTTGTTGTTTGCTGCAAGGAGGCAAATTGGTGAGAGGCAGATGTTAAAGGGTGGGGGCTGGCAGGTGAGCGCGGCTTCGGCAGCATTCGCTGTATAAGATGCACAGACATTTCCACCCACTTTGTGTGGGGAGTGCATCTTATATACCAAAAATATGATATATGGTCATGACTAGGCAGAAAAGATTGCTCCTCCTCTCCAAGAAATGCAAAGCGAAAGCCAACTGCTTTATATAGCAGCTTTCTTTGGAATCACAACTTATCTCTGAATGCAAATCAAATCATTCTAGGTTTTATATGCACAGGTCATTATGATTTTAGAAATTTAGAATAAAGCAATGGAAAAGAAGACATTTTATAACAAGACAGCCATAAGAATCTGGCTGAGGCAGAACAAATACTTACATTTCTCGCAGATTATAAAGATGACTCAAAGAACTAAAGTTGATTGAAGACAAACTATTGTGGCTTAGATCACTGTAAAGTTTTTAAAAAGCATGAATACTCATCAAAATGAGAGATATTTAAAAATAAACTAAATACATTTTGATTCATATCTATCTCCTCCCATTTTCCCTCAGCAGCTCATATGATAGATTCCCATATTTTCTACCTCTAAGACCTCCCTAGTGTAAATCTCCAGTTCCAGGAAGACTCAAGCAGCTATTTCATAAATATATATATAATACCTATGAGAGCCTTTCTTTATATTTTCATATGATGCCTATCAAGTGCATACAACTCAGAAGCTATTTTCATAGGAGCTTAAAACAATAAAATAAAAAAACTATTTAAGACCAGCATGTCAAATAATTGTCCTGTGTAGCAGATAAATAAAAAAAAATTTCTATCTTGGCAGCATAGGACACCAAAGGCACATCTGACAAACAAAGCTAATGCTGTCTTTCAATTTATAGTTTTTACCTGATATGTCTAAATTTGTGGTATATGAATGTACTGATGTTGGGTGGCATGGAAACTTCTCCCATTCAAATGTCTCTGCATCATTAATTCTCACATATAAAATGCAATATCAAGAATGGGGGGAAAAACCCAAATAGATACTTCAGTTTCAAGGCATAACCCATTTCAGATTCAGTAATGAATAAAACTGCTCAATATGCCAAAGAAATCTATTTCCTGCAAGATCATGTGTTTATTTTTGGTATGCATATTCTTGATGGGTATGTATCTGTACCTTCTGGAAGAAATGAAAAAATGCATGAATATTGTGTAAGTGGTCTAAAAAAGCTCACAATAAATACCACCCTGATTTATACTAATATTTACTAATACAAATATGACAATATTTGACTTTGGATCAAGGCATTATAAGCCCAATTTTATGAAATTATTATTATTAAAATACATTAACCTTTATTCTGCATAAGCAAAGAATATGAATTATTATTTAAACACAGGATTTCAGGTTTCTATTGACTTAAGTTACAGCTAAAACAGCTAAACGCATATGCAAGGCACCAAGGTAGAAGACTATGAGTTCTAGTCCCACCTTAGTCACAAAGCCAGTTGGGTGACTCATCACTCACTCCCAGCCCTAAGAAGAAAACAATGGCAAACTACTTCTGAAATATGCTAAGGAAACTTTAGGGACTCATCTAGGAAGTCAACATTGACTGGAAGGCCCCGACACTAAATAAAGATAGGAAGGACTCAACATCATGAAATAATATAGAAGACATACTTTCTTTAGGGTCTACCAGATAATAACAGAAATGAGTAGAATTGCTTTAGTAAAGTTATAATTCTGGGAATGTAGCGGCGAAAGAACCAGGCAGATTTTACATTATAGAAATCCTACTGTTGCAACTACTGCTGTCAATTATCATTAAACTAGACTCAGGGATTTTCACTAAAGAGCTCAAACTTACTCTCCATCTGGACTCTATCAAGGAGGTTATATGTATATATGTAAACATATTTGTTATATGTAAACATATTTGCATTATTTTCAGACTACCTTTGTATTTTCAGGAAGTGCTGGTATCAGCAGATTTTCTGTGATCTGTTTGTTCCCTCCTCTGTCCACATTTTTATAGTGTGTCTTCATTGCTCAGCAGCCAAAATCATACTAATACTAAATACTAATACTTTACTAACACTTAAACAAGCAATTTAATAGGCCTGCCATTCAAATCTATTTTTGCTTATAGAAGCATACAAAAAGGAAAAGATTGTTCATTTGAAGAAAGAGACATTTCTACAAAACAAGAAATACTCCAATAGCTGAAATAAATGTGATCCTTTCTGAAGTCAATTTTGAAGAAGCTTCCTGACAAAATAGGTTTTAAAATGCATCTCTTTCTGGCATCTCAAACCATTTCTGACATAAATCCTTCAACTGATATGAAATAATATGAATCAATCTTTCCTTGTAATTTAGCAGTAAGCAAGCACTCTAGCATCACTGAAGTTCTTGGGCACACATTTTCCATTCCTCTGGCCTCCCACCTCTTTAAAACCACAATTTTAAAGTAAAAATTCTCCAGTGGTTTCAGATCTCTATTAGCATTGGAAATTTTAAATGATTAAGAATGACTAGATTCTGGCATTAAAAATATGTATTTCACTTTCAAGAAGGCAGGCCTGTTAAGTTGGTACTGTCAGTTGGTACAATCTTCCACGGAGGAAGACTCTTCTTTAAACTTTTCAGAACAACATGCAGAGACCTTGCTTTCTTGGATGTGGAATATGCAAAGGATATCTTGAAACATTGCCTGTTTATTAAAAAAAACTTTGCAAAGTTTTTCAGAGCAGCAAGCCTCTGTGTACATATCCAGACAGATGTTGATCTCTTTGCAATATATATGTAAAATGAATGAAGATGTGGCATACTTTGTTCACTTCTGCGTCCTCCAGTTACTTCCCATAAGGCTCGAAAGAGAAGAACCAAATCTTTGAATTCAACACCACTACAGCAACTTTACAGCTATGCATATCCTAACTATGATGTAGTCTAAGAAGCCAAAATTAGACACCAAGAATTGAATTTGGCTTTAAACATGATAAACTGCATATTTTTTTTACAAATGAAAGCATATACTATTGTCATTGAATCATGGAGAGGAAAAATCTCAGGAGCCTGACTTTCATTCAAGCAATATTAAATCATTTCCTGTTTGTATTTGAATGTTGGGACTGAAATCACAAACCCTTATTCAACTTCAACTTCTGAATACCAACTCCTGAATTTCCTTGTTTCCTTGGATGTAGGGACAGATGTTAGTTTCATCCTTCACAATTCTTGCATTAGAATAATGAAGGTTTTCAGAAATGTTATTCAAATGCTCAAGTCATTGTTTGTTATCAGAAAATATTAACAATATATCTGTGATGGCGAACCTATGGCATATGTGCCGGAAGTGGCATGCAGAGCCATCTCTCTCCGGGCATGCCAGCCGTAATCCGTTGCTCTTCCGAGTTCCTGCGCGCTAGTGTTCACGTGCATGGGAACACTGGAATCCAGAAGAGCAGCTCCCCAGCGCGCTAGCTGGTCTTCGCGCACTCATGCATGTTAGAAACTGGAAGACCAGGTAGCTGGTGCACATGCACGCACCAGGAAGCTGAGCTTCCGGTTTCCAGCACTCCCGCACACACGAAGACCAGCTGGCCAGCATGCATACACATGCGAAGAAAAGGTTCGCCACCACTGATATATATGATCTCAAATCTGAACAAAATGATGGTGTAGAAAGTTAGCACCTACCCCTCTCCTAGAAGAATGAAATATTCTAGGAAATATTAAAAAGGCAGAATATTTCCCCTAAAAGAGAAATAGAAATCTTAAGGGACACAGAAACTCAGCCCCAGCAGATATTTTGGTGCCAGCTTATCTACAGAACAAAAGGCTGAGCCAGCTTATCTACAACACAAAAGACCTTCAGCTTCAGGGTGATAGGATTAGCCCTCACTCAAAATCCAAACAGAACAAAGCCATTAAGCCATAAAAGGAATTGCCTAAAGCCCCTTCATTACATCACTCAGCAAGATTCAACCAAGCCTGGGACTCAAGACAACCTACAAAGTTACCCCTGCATGGCCCTATGGGAGTCTGACAACCAATTAAGATACATTTCTTGCTGCAGGAACAGGAAGCAAGTTCAAAGCCCAACAGAGGGTACAAATCTCTCTCCCCCTCTCACCCATGTGCTCATTTTTGCCCAGGACCTCAAACCATGTGGTCCTGTCCACCATTAAAACCACTGTTCCACCAGGCTCAAGGTTGACTCAGCCTTCCATCCTCTCGGGGTAGGTAAATTGAGGATCCAAGATTGTTGGGGGCAATAAGCTGACTTTATAAAAATGCCACTTGGGAGGGGCCAAAAAGCCCTAGTAATAAGCAGGCATATACAATGGAAGGAAGGCTATTGCTGAGCGCATTGGGTTGTGCTCCAAAAAATTGTAAGCCGCCCTGAGTCTCCAGAGAAGGGCAGCATATAAATGTGAATTAAAAAAAAACACCATTGTTCCAAGCAGTCTCCATGTTTCCAGTGTCTTTCTTCCCATTTGGAACTGAACTCAGGTGGACATTTCTTTCCAACAATGGTAAAGAAATAGAGTAACCTAATACTATGCCCCAAGGTTCATAAAACTTAGTAATTTCAGAAAGTCTTCACAAAGCACACTTATATAATTGACTCAATGTACTTTGTTAAGTATAGTATCTTTTTTTTTTGGAAATGCTGAAATCTAGTTATTTTTTTAAAATGCAAATCCAGCAACATATTAATCAATCCCCACTGAGACCTTTAGAGTTGCTAATTCAGCAGAAAGAAGGAAAGCTAAAAAAACAAAGAGGTAGGCTTTAGCTGTTTTAAGACACAGGTCCAAAGTGAGTCATAAATCAGCCTGCTGTGTTCAAATTCCAGTCTGGAAAATACTGCAGAACAGCTGTGAAAACTATCCAAACTCTTTCTCCCTCTAGCAAGTCTGGTAAGGACTAGAGGGTTTAGAATATGTAAATACCGAGATGTAATGCAAACATTGGTAGAAAGCATCCTTTAGATTTCCCTCCCTGTCTCAGTGACAGACTTAACATTCCTAGACAATCCTGATAAAATAATCTAAAATTCCAAAGAGAATGAAAACATCAAAGATGTTTGGCAATTATTCAGATTTTCTCTTCTTTTCCCATCTGGCCGCTAAACTTTAAACCTAACAAAAGCTACATTCTTAAAATGTGGAGTTGTTTCTATGAATTCTTAAACCTTTACGCTAAAGTTGGACTGCAGAGGTTTTTTAAAATAAATTATTATAAACATTCACCTCTTTTGAACAGTCTTGGCTTTATTTTTAGTATATGCATACATCTTTATGAAAGCCTGCATTAAAGCTGTGTTAAAACTGGCTGTTTTCCACTACCCATTTTGCTATGTCAATCACAATTAGAGTAACCACAATACTGACAACATGTAAAGATAATTTCAGTCTTCCAAGAACCAGGAACCTTTAGAGAGCTTCCAAAATTTAAAAAATAATAATTTCAAAATTTGTACTTAAGTTTGTTCCACCAACCATCCAGCATTTATTTTATCTAGAACTCTTGAATATGAAAATAAAATTTAAAAAGGGGTTGTCTCCCCAAGGTATTATACAAGGAAAAAGGTTGGGTTGAGCAAACTGACATATATTTACAGGGTGAACCTTTGTCTGTCTGTCTGCCTGCCTGTCTCCCCGCCTGTGTGTGTGTGTGTGTGTGTATACAAAGGCTCACCCTGTAAATATATGTCAATTTTGCACAACCCAACCTTTTTCTTTGTATAATATCTTGGGGACACATCCTTCTCTCTCTCTCTCTCTCTCGTTAATTTTCAAGTTAACACTGTAGGCTTACACTGTGACTAATATTACCAGTAATAAATATATAAAATAAATTTCTCTTAGGGTTCATTATTTCTTTATACACACCTTCTCTCTCTCACACACAGACACCCCACAGAGTTATGTGTGCATGAGTGTGTGCAGTTTTAATAAATCAAATCCATTGAAATCAGCACTTTCTCTTCACTAAAAAATTAAATTAAATTAAAAATATCTTACTTAAATACAAAAACAGACCAAATGCTTTTTTGTTATTTATCTATCACTCAGGCTTTCTATTTATCCTGTTGCCAATATATCATGGCATTCCCCTCAAACAAACTGGGTAAACTATGATCAGTACTAAAAACAGCCGATTTTGTTTTGTTAGCATTTGAGGGTTCCTGGGGCAAGAGGAAAAGGAGGCCAAGGGGCGAGGGAGGGAAGGAGGAACAGCCGGTTTGCTAGCTTTTCTTAAAGGCATGAAAAGCAAGCAATGAACAGTAACTGCTGAAGGTATTTAATTTTAACAAAAGAAACTTGTCACAAAATCTACCAGGCCACATGGTCTGATGACATTTACAAAGATGTCACCCAGTCAGTTTAAGAACAAGTGACACAGCTGCCCATGAGTGATCACAGCAGGGTTCCTTACAAAAGACCCAAGTGTGTATTTATACAAGTGGAGCCCATTTTTCACACTTCTTGTAAAGGAATGTGAACATACATAGGGACAATTTGCCTCTCCAGGGGAAATCCAATTAGAAAGCTTCCACTGCTTCTGCAACCACAAAAGATCTCTTTGTTTTAATAGACACTAAATTAACTGTCACCAAGATATGGGTATCTTGTTCTTATTTTGATTAATCCACCATCCATTTGAAAAAAAAAACGTATTTTTAAGCTTTAAGTCCTAATTAATGAACTATTAGCTACACATCTCTATGTTGGTTTTACTGGTCTCTTACAAGTAAAAAATAGTTATCCATGAAATTGGTTATTCAAGAAAACATGTACTTACTTGTATGAGGCACTTCTATTTCATGTCTACTCAAAATTAAGTCCCTGTTCAAGGAGTTTTATTTGCAGACAATTAGTATATGGTTATTGTTTTTCCTCTTTCTAAATAAAACACTTAAAATATCCATAAACAGCCTTAGGTAAACTATCCCTCAAATCAAGCCCGACTCCTGAAGACTTCCCATTGTCTATAACTGCTGATTAACAGTCATGATACTCACAACAAATCCATGTGAATATCAGTGATAGCATTTATTTTCTTCATTAAATTAGGTGTTCTTGTTGTTATTGCTTCTAAAAAAATTGTGCTGGTCCTAATTTAGATTTGCCCTTCAATTTTGAAATGATAAGCAACTCCTGTTGAATAGTTATTTTAAAATTTCACTAGATAACATCCAAATCAAATAATAAAGTTTCTGGCACCTTAAAGACTAACAAATGAATTATTATGTTAAGTTAAAAATCATATTCCAGTTCAAAGTTTATAACAGATTTGTTAGTTGTCATGTATCATACAAATGAATGTTTTTTGTTTTTTTGCTTTTACTTGAAAGACTAACTTGGTCTCTCATCTCCTACACGTTCTGGTGCAATACATCAAAAGATCAATATTTATGATCTTATCTTATTCAAGTTTGAAATCAACATATATCTTCTCTTACCCATGTTTGGAATCATATTCCCAGTACAGAGACAGACCAACACTTATAAACAGCTAGACTAATGTTCTCTATCCTGATAAATTCTAGTACCGGTATTTTGTATTACAATTACCACAATCCTTAGCTATCTATATTAACTATATGTGATATATAAACTGCATTTACACAAGAGTATACAAAGTTGAGGGAAATTCATGTGCCTTCTTCAGAGTTGCATGAACAGACTTCTTTATGAAAGTATCTCAGTGGTGCAGCGGTTAGAATGCAGTACGGGCTGGCTACTTCTGCTGATCACAGTCTGCCAGCAGTTTGGCAGTTCAGGTCTCAGCGTCTCAAGGTTGACTCAGCTTTCATCCTTCCAAGGTCAGTAAAATGAGGACCCAGATTGTTGGGGGCAATATGCTGACTCTGTAAACTGCTTAGAGAGGGCTGTAAAGCACAGTGAAGTGGTATATAAGTCTAAGTGCTAGTGCTATCTCCCATTTTAGGTTTTTGCAAAACATTTTTTAAAACTGTTTTTCTCTTAAAAGACAAAGCCCTAACAGGAAAAAAATGCAAGAGAAAAACAGTGGCCTTTCTATTGGAATAGATGTAGATGTGACATGAACACTGGCCCACAACCCAAGTTTCAATGATTAATCATATATAAGTCTATATTTTTTCTTCAGTTATCTAAATGGCAACTTCTATTCCCCATTCAAAAGGCCACTACAATGTGTAAAAATGTCAAGACCTTTTCCTGCAGTATCCAGATACTGATGTATCTCCAAGGCCTTAGCTCTAGAACAGGGGTGTCAAACTCGATTCAACTGAGGGCCGCATCAGGGTTGTATTTGACTTCGGGAGCCGGGGTGGGCATGACCAGGGTAGGCGTGGCCAGCTTGCCGTCACTAATGTCGCGGGAGCCTTTGATGGCTGAGTACTCTGCCAGCAAAAATGGGCTCCTGAGCTCCCTTTTGAGTTGTGATGGACTCCTGCAGTCCTCTGCCAGTGAAAATGGTGTTCCATTCTCACTTGCAGAGGCACTGCAGGCCATGTTTCCAGGGTGGCCCCACAGGCCAGTTCCAAGCACCCTGCAGGCCGAATCCGGCCCACGGGCCTTGAGTTTCACACCCCTGCTCTAGAAAGAGGGGAGCATGTAGTACTTACGGTCCTTTGGAGATTCTGGCTTCTTTCAATTAGTAGATTTGTTTTCTATTTTTAAGCCAACAATTTTACCTCTTTTTCCAACTAAGCCAGAGGCAGCACAAACCAACAAATCACAACTGCACGGAGCAATTCTGTTTTCATTCTTCTATCTTTTCCTTCTATGTAATCATGGTGATAGATACCTAACTGACCCAACCAGGCAATCAGATGTCAGTACAAAGTGTCACCATTACTGCCTTTCATTTTTCAAAGTGAGAAAAGGAAACCCTTCACTTGGTTACCCGTTTGCTCTTTCCTTCTAGACACAAAGCAATTTGGGGACTGGCTAAAACCCCAACTTCCATGATGTCCTGAGAGTAAAAAAGCTTTGCTAGACCTCCTGGGCCATCCCCATCCCCCATGACGGGGGACTATTGAGAGGCACAAAATAAGTAAATGCCAGCTCTATTTGCACACAACAGGACATACCATAGTATCAGAAGTTGTTTCACATCTTAACTGTTTGCCTGTCTTTGAGTGAAAGGACCATTAAAACTTGGCCCAATCCTCATTTCTATAATGTCTAGATGAGAAGTATATAGGTGAGTAACTAAACTCCTTCCAGGTGATGAATAAGAATTATGGGAATGATGTTACCTTTCAACATGCTTGAAATGGGGAAGGATGGCTTAATGCTAATTCTATTGATGCTGTTGCAGCTAGGACCTATCAGCAGCTAGGAGTGTACCCCACAAACTTTCTCCCTGTAGCAGGAAGTACCAAAACAACCCAGGTAGACTGGATTAAAATGTTCTGGTTTGCTAAATCAATTCTATTGTCAGGCCTTGCACAACAGATAAACTGTCCACAATGGTCCACACCAAGGGATGAATCATAGTTTAGCCAAGGACATCTTAGCCTAGTTGTGTAAATCCAGCCTTAATGGCTAGAAAGATGCAGGACGACTCCACAAGATTATCTCCAATCATTGACCTAGAGCCTCCATTCACACGGCCCAGAAGCTGGGATCAGGCTGCAGAAGTCGACCAGACAGGTGAGAAGCTGAGATATTTGTGGGGAAGGGAGCCATGGCGCTGAAGACGTAGTTCTAGCATCTCTATCTAGTGGGCTCAGCAGGGAAACCCCGAGCACCTCCTAGCGCCGGAGATCCGTGCCTCAGACCCGCGGCCAATACTCCCCCGCCCCCGCCTGTACTCACAGCTGCACCGTCCTACTGGGAAACAGCGCGGGGACTTCTCTCAGTCCGAGGCGGCTGCAATCCAATCGTTTTCCCAAACAACGGCAAGAAGCCGGCCATCCTTGGGCCAGTCCTGAAAAGAAGAGACTGCAGCAAAAGAGCAGGAGTCCTAAAAGTGGCGGCGGCGGCGGCCGCTGTAGCATCCAGCGGCGCACAGAGGAGCCCATGTCCGAAGTCCCTCGTGCGTTCAGTATCTGAGGCTTTGGGGCTGGGGAAACGGAGTGCAGTCAAGGCAGGGATTTGGCACTCCCAGGGCGCTGGGAGGCGTCGTTTCATTCCCTCCCGCCCTCTGGCAAATCCGCAGACAAGTCTCCTCGCCGACCAGCCAACTCTGCTCAGTTCGCCTAACTTTCTGGCGCTTCCCCAGCGCCTGCCCGGACAGGCCGAGCCCACCCCCTGCCATGTGATAACAACAAAACGGCGAGCGGGGCGGATTGGCTGAGGAAAGATGGGGGCACCCGGGGAAAGCATAGCTCTGGCTTGAGGAGGCGATCGGAAGGAGCGCTTTTGCAGGCAAGTGTCTCCAGAACAAGAACAGCGGAACCATCTCGAGCCAAAGGAAAAAACCCAAACCCATTTGTGCAAACGTGCCAAATGGCCGCACAAATATGCCTAGGAGGTGATGGGGAAACTAAAGCTCCAGTCAATCTGATTTGATCAATATCTTGATTTTAGTAAAGATTTGAATTTTTTAAGACACAAAAAAACCAGGCACCACATAAATACTACACGGAACAGCCCAGCATACACATTCTGGAAAAAAAAGAAGGATGGGCTCCAGCAGGAGTCCAAAAGCTCGTAACTCGACCTGGTGACCGACTCAGATTGGATCCTGCAAAATTTAAGTTCAAAATCTAAATAGAGGTCATTCAATAGCAGTTGAATGATAAGTGTTCTTTCTACTGGTATGAGCTGGGCTTGATTGAAAAGTGGTTTAAAACATCACAGCGTTTCTTATCTTAAGTATTGGCAAGGGCAATGACTCATGGATCAATGTTAATAGAGGCATTAAAACATTCACTTTAACTTTGAAGAAAAAGAACTGCCTAAAAGGGCCTTAACTTATTGAGAATTTAACCTAATTAAAAAACAAAAACAAGAATGATTGGTTTTCTCTCTTGCCACCTGTAGTATCTGTGTTTTGATTATCTTCTTAGTAAATCTGATATGTACTTGGTAACTTGTTTCTCATTGCATATCTTGTATAGACATGGAACACTTCATCCATCCCATCCATCATCTTCTCTTTGGTTATCTCTAACGCTTCTGCCAGTATTTCTGTCATTATTTCAGCAAGATTTTCACCTTTTCCTTCTTCCACATTTTGAAACCTTAAATAAAATTCTGATTTATTAATTTCCCATCCCAATGGTTCAATCCTGCCCTTCTCGACATCGCTCAATCGAGTATCAATATCTCCAATTTTCTTATCTCTTTGTATATCTTCTTCTTCATTTTTTTTGAATCTGTCTTCATATTTCATCATCATCTGTTGAATATTTTCCACTTTCTCATCTGTGTTTTCAATTTTTTGCTCAATCTTCTGAATTCCTTGCATGATCATCTGCAATGTCACTTCCTTCTCTTTCTCTTTCTCCTGCTGTAACATTGTCTGTATAGATCGTTGTCCTCCAAATGGTGATGAGGTTGGTATCGAAGAAGCTGGGGCTGTTATCTTTCTACTCATCTTGTAATGCTTATCTGTGAAGAAAGAGAGAGAAAAAAGAAAAAAGGGAGAAAAAAAAGAAAGAACGAGGGCAAACAGTTGCCACTCCAAAAAGAAAAAGGGGGAAAAAAAATCTTCAGGCACTTGTATACCTTAATCCAATTAGTTGCAATAAGATATTAAAAAAAAATAAAAAATAGAAAAAAAGCAAGAGAAGATATGGAAAAGGGGATGAAAAGGTTTTTCCTTTATTAAAAAAAAGAGGATAAGGGAAGAAAAAATTAAAAAAAAGAGAAACAAAAAAATAGTCTATGTATTTCTCTTAATAAAAAGAAACAAAAAAGCAAAAGTAAGAAATTTACATTGTAGTTCCTGGTTTGAAAAATCAAAATCCAAATTAAAAAAAAAACTAGAGGGGAAGTAGAAAAGAAGGCAAAAAGTAACAAACAATTCTAATGTAAAGCAAGCCTCTGCCACTAAATATCTAACACTCTTCGATAAATCAGCTCAAAGTTTCCAGTTCAGTGTTTTCAAGGTCACTTCAATCTTTTTTCTTTCCACTTCAACTCCAGACTCCAGTTATCTATAGTTTCACAGATGAGCACCTGTGCAAACAAACTGCCATGCTCTTCCCACTATATTTTCCAGTGCAAAGCTCAGAGTCCTTGAGTATAACACGAATACATAAACAAGTAAAAGAAAACAATGTATCCAAGCCTCTAGGTGGCAGTGCTACTTATTTTCCTTCACTTTCACTTCCCCCTCATACATCCAAAGCCAGGAACATAAAAAAAAGTAAAATCTTTTCTTTTAAAAAATAAATAAATCTCAAATCAGAAAAAAGAGTCTTAATCAAAACAAACTTTCAAGAGGATTGTTAAAAAAAGAAATAAAAACAGAAATATAAAATTTAAAAAGGACCAGTCCAGTTTAAAATTAAGAAGCTTTACCAAGTTCAAAATTCCAATAAAAAGGGAAAAGAAAAAGAAAAAAAATAACTTTAACTAGCTTCATCTCGCCGCTTAAACTCTTTTCTCTTCACTTTTAATTCCATTTTAAGTCTTTCAGGGTGTTTTCTTCAAGAAATAGTAAGTAAAAGTTCATCTCACCGAACTGACACACTTTCTTTCAATCTCTTCCGTTCCAGAGCTGTCCCAGCTTCAGCAGCTTGAATGGCTGCCTCTCCCCCACTGGCAAAAAGGGCTTTTCCTGGATCAACCAGGGACTTTGCAATATCCCTGGGATCAGCAGGACATGCCCTTATCAATCACCGTCTCTACAGGACAGTTTAGGTCCGACAGGACCGACCAGCAGCTGAGATATTGACGGCAATCTTAGAGAATTAAGATCGCATGTCGTACCGCCGCGACGCCAGCTCCCCCTCCTCAATACATCTTTAAAGTCATTTAATAAGACTTGTAAATCCTGATCCTGAATGGAATGTATTCCAGCTACTGTCAGTCCCAAAGACTGAAACCAGTCTAACCCTAATAGGCTAGGTAAGGTGCCTTCTACTATTATGAGAGGAAGTCCTCAAAATTTTGAAATTGGATATTAAATTTTCCTGTGCCAATTACTGGAATAGAGCACCCTTGGTTGTCTTTTAGGGACAGTTTGCAGGGCTGGAGACATTTCTTTGAGATGGATGGAACAAACCTTTTTAAAGTGCTCCAGGACACAATGGATAGAGATGAGCCAGTATCAACTTCCATCGGGCACTGCTTTCCTTCTAAGGAGACAGTTACATGAATTTTGTTAGAATAAATCTAGTTTAAAAAAATGATTAGGTGACTTAGAATTGTAAGAAGCTCTAGTAATAGTAAAACATTCTTCTTTCTGTTTTTGTGACCTCATTTGAGGCTGGCATTGTTGATTAACATTTTTTTTCCAGATTTGCAAACCCTCGCTATGTGTCCCTTTCTTTGGCATTTCAAACCAATTATGCTTCTAAATCTGCATGTGGATCTTAAATGATTACCACCGCAACTCAGGCAGGTTGTTTGTGGCTGCATAGGTTTGTTATCAGGAACCCAATTCTTTCATTGTGGTGGGGCTGCCCTCTGAGGCGATTTACATCTTCGTCGGTTTCAGAAATTTCGTCAGGGAAACTGTCATCGTAATGCATGGCAGCACTCAGTTTGGTTGCAACACTGCTACCGTGTTTCCCCAAAAATAAGACCTACCCCGAAAATAAGACCTAGTGTAAATCTCCAGTTCCAGGAAGACTTTTCAGAGAGCAACCATGCACCCGCGAAACACGCCCCCCTACACATTCACACCCACTATTTGGCACCATAAATATATAAGACCTACCCCGAAAATAAGACCTAGTGTGTTTTTGGGAGCCAAAAAAAATATAAGACAGTGTCTTATTTTTGGGGAAACACGGTATTAGAGCCTTGTATCTCAGCAGAGAGAATTGACATTTCTGCCGCTTGAGACTCCTCAACAGCCATCTTAAGGGTTAGGTCGCCCTTGACAAGCAGGCGTCTTTGAAGCCTGAGATCTCGTACACCACATACTAATTGATCAAGCAATTGATCCTCAAGATCCGGAACCCGCAATGCAGCGCTGCTTTTCGGAGGGCGGCCATGTAGGTACTGATGGTCTCTCCTTCAGCCTGTACTCGTCTCCTGAATGTGTACCGCCTTGCAATGGCTTAGGCAAGTAATGATTACTCAGAAGTTCTTGTAAGTCTTCCCAAGATATCGCTTTAACAGTCTGAGGCACCAACAGTGCTGTGGCGGTATCAAAAACTGCGGCCCCGCAAAAGCTTAGAAAATACGCTTTTTTTCCTATGGTTTGAAATCTCAGACAAATCAGCAGCATCTAGGAAACAGTCAAAACGATTTATGTAAGATTCCCAAGTTTCTGACGATGGGTGGAAACACAGGAATGATGGAGCAGACAACATCTTGTCTTTCCTAAGGTAACAAAAGGAACAGCTATACCTTCGGCTCTGTTACTTCCTCAGATCTCAAACTGGCATCCCACCTTTGTCGCCAATGTTATGGCCTTTTTAAAGAATGAGCTGAGGCAGGCATTAACGAACAATCAATGTTTAATGTAACAAAGAAACAGGTTACCCGCGTCAGCCAATATGCTTAGGAACTGGCCAGCTGACGGGTAACAGCTGATGCCATCTGACAGCTCCCTTTTATAGTTCGCTGCCAGACAGCTCAGCCAATAGAAACACACAAAACTCCTGCTTAAAATGTGGACCAACAAGGGAACTTCCGTAGAATGCAATAGGTTCAGAATCGGATGGTACTGAGGCAAGACATAAAGAAGAAACATATTGCTTTTAGAGAAATATTGACATGATTCTTCTAGATAGTGAAATGTGTGTATTAGTGAGGAAAAGAACAAGAAAATGGAAAATGTCAGACCACAGGTTCATCTGTCAGTCACTCATGTATGTCAAAAGCAGGAAGTTTCATTATAGGTAACCGCATATGTGTCTCACTTGCAACAAACCACAAACGAACTGTTCAAGTAACCAATGAATGCTGACAAGTTATAGTTCTGTGTTTTGCTGCTTCTGAAGAGTATATATGTAAATGTTGCTCCATAGGAGGTTGTTCAGATGTTGCTTTGGCTATATTGCTCTGAACCTTTGCGCAAATAAAAGCAACTTCTTTTGATTCCAAGGTCTGAGTCTTGTCATTTTCTGCAACAGTACATTTTATGCTACATTTAAAATGAACTTTTTTATACTGTAAAGCAGCTGTTCCTGAACAGAGTATTACAGATGTGTTTGTCTATTTCCATCACTTAATTTTCATCACTTAAAAACATCTCAGATCATATTGAACTGGGAATTATAAAAGTGTAACTCCCAACTGATTTGGAGGGCAACAGATTAATAAGAAGTATGGAATGAACACTGAATTACGGCATGCGACAAGTTTACATCATTTGTCATATTGTTGTATTTTAATTATATAAGTACAGGGAAGGCCAGGAGGTTGACATTTGAATGGTTTAATTTACTTGTTGGAGGATAACGATGTTTTCATATTCAGAAATATAAATAATTCCATTAAAACAATATTTTAAAAATCCATTTCCAGATTTGCAGTTATCAAGAAATTATTTTAGCCTGATTAATTCAATCTGTATGGTATAGTAGATGATGAGGATGTTGATGATGTCCTCATTTCCTCCAAAAGGTGTTCAGTTCCATGTACACATCCAATTAAAATATTCAATAACATTTTGATAAGTAATTGTATTTTTTTTTGTTTAATCATTTTTAAAAAGAGTTCACTTTTTGAAAAACTCTGGTACTGAATAGTTGCAATCACTGGGGGATGGGAGGGAGTTAGAAAACATTAAGATGATAAAAGTAATGCTAATAAATCAAGTTATTTAAAAAAT
Organism: Naja naja; assembly: GCA_009733165.1. NCBI lineage: Eukaryota > Metazoa > Chordata > Lepidosauria > Squamata > Elapidae > Naja > Naja naja. The sequence goes on along the minus strand of CM019154.1, from coordinate 3,088,039 downwards.
AGTAATTAATAAATGAGTAATTGCTCTCTCTTCTCCACAATAAGCACATTGGGGTTGATTGTTGGATGACCTAAAACTGCTTCTAAAGATTTTCTAGAAAAAACAGGGGAAGCTTTATGAATCTCTTGGGATAAGATGCTTCTTTCAATTTTAAGATTGCTATTGCTATTGGAGGACTGTTTAGACCAGGGCTGTCAAACTTGCGGCCCATGGGCCAGATGTGTCATGCGCTGGCCATGCCCATGCCCAGTTTAGTGAAGGGGGGAAAAGTCCGATACATCACATGACACTGTGATGACGCGAGTTTGATACCCCTGGTTTAGACAATTCAGTAGACTGCTTGTCAAGAGATACATATAAGCTTATTATAGAACATCCCCTGAAAAAGCTGGTCATAGGTTTGAGATGAAATGGCAACCATAGGTCAATGTTTTCAACTTACATTTAGTAATCAGGAGTAGTCTTAACACCCTCCATAGCCGAGTGAGTGGCATAAAGTGACGTCATTGAAAGATGTATTAAAAATAGAGACATCATTAACTTCTTTTTGGCTTTGTTTTGCTCTGTTTTTTATGTTTCACATGGTTGAAATATAAAATAAGTATATTAAGTCTTAATGTTCATAGGCACCTATGATGTTGGAGTTGGAAATTCTTGTTCGTAATTGGCAATGTTGCCATCACATTTCAGCATGTCAACTAAAGATCTAAGTGCAGAAGATGCTGTAAGCAATCTAAGATATTACACGAAGCCAATGGTGATGAGTGTTGGAAGACATAATTCTGGAACATCCTCAGGGGCAAGTAGAATAAACATCCAAAGCCAATTCTAGAATTTGCAGCCCCTACATATTTCACAAATGCCGGTTTGGAGAAAGCTGACATAGATTATATGAATAGATGATTATCCATTCATTACAGCAAAAGTTTTTATCTTCTTCCTTCTGTTTAGTTTTCCCCCTTCCTTGCTTCCCTTATCCTTCCTACTGCAGATTCTTTAAGGACACTCTTACTCTCTAGGCAAAAAAAGTTGATATTTTTTTAATACTACACATACACTACACATACACATAATCCTAATGATCATTTACCTTAGATCCTGTGATTACTCACTGCAATTCACATGCCTTTGAGGGGTAAAAAAACAAAATGTGTTTAAATCATTTCCTTGTAATTGTGGAATCTTTTTCTAGTGTGTCATAAGTCCATCATGAATGTCCTGACATGCATCTACGGTAGAATACTCCTTTGTGGTAGTGATTATACTTGATTTTCAGCTATCTAAGACCCAACTGTGAAAAACAAATTATGGATAATTTGAGTTGTGCTGATTACAACTAGCAAAACCATATGAACTCTCTCTGAAAGTTTTGCCTAGGGCACCCAATGTTCAGCCATTTGTAGCATCCACCCAAATGTGGGGTGTTTGTCTTCATTACAAATAAACTTGACTCTCCTTTTGGCAACCCACAGTTAGTAATAATGGCTAATGTCTTCAAGATATGTCCTGGATATGGTAAATGGGAAGTTAAATGAAGGCTTGAAAGCTTGGTGGGAGTACGGGACAAAATAAGTCCTCTTTTTTTAATTACATTATCTCTTTTAAAAATATACAGCACTGTTCCACCCACCTCTCTCCCTCCCTCCCTCTCCCTGACTCTCTCTCCCACACATACATACATCTAAATACATTCAAACTTGTGTATTGTTCACTAGCTGTAGTGAAGTGGGGATTATCTCCCTCTTCCAAAACTGTCAACCCATACTGGTGTGTGTGTGGTGTGTGTGTATCAGTATGGATTGACAAAGCTTTGAAAACTGTCACAATATATTCATGATACTGTCACAATATATTCATGAACTGAAATAGAGCATGGTAACAAGGTCAGCCAATGAATAGGCATAGCAACTAAGTCAGCCAATGAAGACTGTTTGGAAACTGAAACTAGAAGTAGCCTAGGCATGGCTCTACCTTAAGCTCCGCAGCTCTGAAGCTATGTTGAGCTCTGAGTCTGTCTATTGAAAATGAAACTGCTGCTCTCCTCTGCTTGCCTGCTGAAACTGATGTCTGTTTCTGAGCTGAAGCTGAGGTGCTGTTCTGCTCTGCACTTGTAACATCTTACTGAAGTTACTTGCAACATGTTTCTGTCTGGGTTTGCTCCATGTTGGAGAAATCTACAACTGGTTTTTAAAATCTACTTGTTATGTTTATAAAGATGTTAAATGAAGCATCAACCATCTGTGTTTATTTTTTCTGGCGCTGAATTAATGCTGCAAAACTCTGAATAGATACCATGTTTTCCCCAAAATAAGAGTAGATCTTATTTTCTTTTGGGCCCTAAAATAAGTACGAGTATAGCTTATTTTGGGGGTTCTTATTCCCCCCCCATGTATGGGAGGCCCCCTTTTGCTTCTTTGCAGCTGGTCTGGAGACTGTGCGGTGCACCAGTGCCACCACCACAGGGTGGGGTCGAGCTTCCCAACATGCCCTGCACCAGTTACCTCAGGGCCCAACATCCAAGCCACCCATGACCCAACACCTGCCTTGTCTCGCCTCGTGACAGTGGCTCCATCCCCATCCAGCAGGATCCCACGTTGCCACAGCCCCACTTCTGCCTGCTCACAGCCGCAACAAAGCAGAAGGCTGAGTGACATGCCAGTGCTGCGGCCATGAGGCAAGGGGCAGGAGGCTATGTGGTGCACCAGTGCCACCACCACAAGGTAGGTGGAGCTGCCCCATGCACCCCACACTGGCTTAACTCCCCGACACCTGCCTTGCTTTGGGGCCATAGCATCAGCATATCACATGGTCTCCTACTCAATTGCAACTGCAAACAAGCACACAAAGTGGGCCTGCTGCACATGGTTGCTGGTGCTGGTGCCATGAGGCAGCTGTTGGGTCGTGGATGGCCTGGCTGTGGGGATCCTGTGTAAGTTGGTGCAGGGCACATGGGCAGCTCCACCACCACCCTGCCTCGCCTTGTGGCTGTGCCACCATGAACAACCAGACAGAATGGGCTGCACAGGCTCTTATGTAGGGCTTATTTGAGGGAAGGGCTTATATTAGGCACATGTATTATTTATTTTTATTTTATTTGAACTTATATGCCCCATCTTCAAGACTCAGGCTTACAACTAAAAGGAAACAATAAATGCTTAAAAACGATTAAATTAGATTATAAGTCCAAACATTATAAAACCAAACCATCCCTCCCAAGGGGTCACAGCCGGGTTGGTCAAATAACCAGGTCTTTAACTCACGCTGAGGTCAGGGGCCAGGCAGAGCTCAAAGGCAGTTGATTCCAGAGGTCAGGGGCCACGACAGAAAAGGCTCGGGGAACCGCCAGCCGGCATTGGCCGCCCGCGGGACCCGAGGAGTCCTGCCTATGGGCTCACAGAGGCGACCGTATTTGATATTGGAAGAAGACGCTCCCTTAAGTATTGAGGACCCATGTCATGAAGGACTTTGTATGTTAACACCAAAACCTTATGTATAAAACATACTAGGGCTTATTTTGGGGATAGGTCTTATTTTCAGGGAAACAGTATATATGTTTGTATATGTGACAGACAGACAGACAGATAGACAGACAGACAGATGATTGATAATATCTAATATCTATTGATTTCCTGTGGGTGTGAGATTTCCTTTAGTTTCCTATCACTACTAAAATGGATGCTTGCAATCATATAATGTCACCAAATTATAATGGCATAAATAACACTGCCAGGAGAACACTTCCCAGAAGCCCCAAAACAACACTTCGGTGTCTAGCTAGAACTGAGAATTGCTCACTCATTCTGCTGATCCAAACTCCATCATACCTTGATGGCAAAGCAGAACTTGATGGCTTTTGTGCTGAAGGTCCCAGGTTCAACCCCCATTTACTTCAGGATCTCAGTGTGGATGGAAAAGCTTCTTTCAAACCACTACCACTAACAAACTTGAACTCAGCTGTGATTGGAGTAAAATGTAAGCCTAATAAAACAAATAAACTACCTTGAGCGAAATAAATACTTTAACTTAATAGAAGGGTGTTTCCTATGCTCCTGTCTCTATTTGTCTCCACCTGGTTTTTAACTTTAAAAATATGTAACAATTTAATGTATTTTTAAAATGTTCATTAACTTGAAGAAATCTGTGCCCAGGTTTCTTTCTTTTAAAAGCTGATTAATCAGCATAATACTGTATTCTAATATTTTTGAACCCTGTAATATTCCAAATGTGTACAATCTTCTGATAATGTCTGAGTTTGTTTACTCTTGAAATTTAACACATTAAAAGGAGTTTCTCAGTGCTACAACATTTACACAACTTTGGCTTCAGCATATTTTCATGAAAGCAGCAATCAAGGATATGTTATGACTAGATAAATTAGAAATTGGTTAACGAGTTTCAAATTGCTTATTGCCTTAGGAAAGCTTTAAATATACTTTCCATAGATGTAACTTCATTTTTTGGACTCCAAAATCAAGTTTAATGCAAACACTGGAATGGAATGAAGAAGCAAAGCCACAAAATATTTCTATTAAAGTTTAAGTAACACAGGAAAGCCCATATTAAGGAAAATATTTGTCTTTGCTTCCTATATTTTTTTCATTTCAGCATACTGAAAATTTCCTGTGAATTAGGAGGATTGAATCTAAACAGTTAAATTTTAAAGCTGCTATAGGTAACTTGTCCAACCTTTCTTCTCCTTTTTTCGATCAAATATTCTTTAGCAATTTACAACATATTTTGATTTAGTAGAGTTAATGTTTAATCCTAAATGCCTATAGCAGGGATGTCAAGCTCGATTTCACTGAGGGACACATCAGTGTTGTGTTTGACCCCAGTGGGGCTGGGGTGGGTGTGACCAGGGTGGGTGTGGCCAGCTTGACATCACTTGTATCAGGGCGCATCTGTGATGGCCTCCTGCAACCCTCTGCCAGCAAAAATGTTCAGAAGGGGCACACACAGACCTCCTGAGCCCCATTTTCACTGGCAGAGGCACTGTGGAGCTGGTACTTCATGATTTCCAGGGCAGCTCTGCAGGCCAGTTCTAAGCACCCTGTGGGCCAGATCCGGGCCCCGGGCCTTGAGTTTGACACCCATGGTCTATAACATTCCAAATCCAGTTGTACCAACTTACAATCTTCTTAAATTTGAAAAAAGTGTTTTTTTGAAAATATTATTTTATACCCAAAATTCTGCTTGCTTAGAATAGAGGAACAGGGGAGGAATGCAGGAAAATGAACAGCTTTCAATGAAATAATGGCCAGGAATGGAGTTTTATAAACTCTTATTAAAAACAGTCAACAACTCATCTCCAAGTTATTCAAACTGAGAATTACTTCTAAGTCTTTGACAAGTAGAAGGTAAGCTTTGGACATGGACTAAATCTTGCTGAGATGTTGACTCTGTACCTAAAATAAATGAGACTCACATGTAGAGCAATTTCATTAAATGAACCATAGGGGAAAGGCAAAAAGAGAGAGGCAAGACAACCACTTCATATGTATGCATGCATGCATGTATGTACTTTTATACGTATGTGTTAATATTCCACATGATCATTTAGATTAGATTCATTTTTAAAGGAATAATAAGTATTACCCCTACAATTAGTGATCTTCCTTTCCCATCAAAACATACAGAATAATGGATGACTGGATTCATTGTAACTTATCTTTCTCATAGATCCTGGAATTTAGAGTCCTGCCCAAATTTCATCAAGGATTCACTGAAAGTGCTGCAGCAAGAGCTTAACTCTGTCTTTCTTTGCTTCTGTTGATTTGGTAGAAAACTGCAGACTTGCAATTTGCTTCTCTTGGTTGCCATTCCTTGTCCTGCTTCCATTACTTTTGCTCTGCTTCAGTGCCACAAGTTTTGTGCAGCACCTGATAAGCAAATCACCTGGCTGATGCGACTGGCTTTTATATCCTTCCCCTTTTACACACTGCAACCAATAGAAAAACATCTGCCAATCTTGGCAACTGCAAGAGTCTTAATTCTTATTGATAAATCGATGTACAAATTTTAAAAGCTAAATGGAACAAGAAAATGGAGATTCTCATTTTGCTTAAACAATGGGGAACTACTGTATCTTTATGTCTGCATCAAAAATTTCAATACATGGTAAACCATGGCTTATGTAATAGTTCAGACATATTGGATTTCATTGTATTTGTATAGAAAAGAAACGAGTACATCATCTTTGTTTAGAATCAATAGAATAATGCTTCATTAGTTCATTAGTTCTTTGCGATATCCTAAAGTTGTTACATTCTGGGAACAGTAATTACATAATTTAATTTGCCTTTGAGACAGGATTTTATATTTTCAGATGCCCATGATCTTTTGAATTATATACCTATTGCAAATTGGTGGTTGAATAATGTAAATGGATTTTCCATGCCTTTCTTATTGCTAAGAGACTAATCTTTTGGTATTGGGAAGACACATAGATGACATTATGTAATTATATAGATAAATAAATAAATATATAAATAAATATAGATGACATTATTGATCTTATGTCACCTGCAACTTCTGAAGTTTCTGATCATATAAATTATTGAGAAACCAAGAAGATCCCTTTAGGAGGCATTTTGAGCGTACAAATTTTGGGAGCACGATTGCCATTTGGCAAGGAGGAAGAAGCCAACTAACATAATGTAGTGTTGTTATTACTGTTATTACTGTTTTAGAAAATCTTTGTTTTGAAAGGGCAAAAGCCATATAAGAATTTAAAAATCCAGTTTTCTCAAATATCTTTGGTGGTGTGTGTACTGCTTGGCTCCTTTGGAGGCTAACATTTTTGCAGGGCTTCTTTGTGAACCAGCAAAAAGATTGCAAAATGAAAGTACTGCAATATTTCCTTTGGAGGGAAGAGTGATTGATTTGCATGATGATCTTCCTCCACCTGGCTGGGAAACCTTGAGAAACATCTGGTTAGGTATGTATTGCACTGTGGGACAATTTGAACCAGCATTGCAGCTGAGGCAAAATTTCCATAGCAGAAGCTGTAACTATTTGTTTTTCAATGGACTGATCCCCCTCCCTTCTTAACTAACAGTTAATACCATGTTGTTCTTAGAATGGAATAAAAGTTAACTTCAGAATGTTTTCCACTTAGAAAATATTACCCTTAACCAGTACTGCTGTCAGCAAATTTTCACAAGATAAATCTTGCCAAGAATCAGATCAATATGCAACTACTTGATAAAAATTTCCCATCCTATGTATTCTGTAAACAAACACAGTACTGGGATGATTCACTTTGCCAGCAAGAAGATATGTTAAACTGTTAAGTCTAAAACTGCCAGTTGCCCCAAGCAAAGTTTGCTGTAGAAAAGGTTCCAGCTCAGTCATACTGCAATACAATTCACTCTTGTAATTTGTTGTGAACAGGACAATGAAATCTTGACCCCCATATTATTGACTACGATTATGTGGACTCATTTGTCATGTCATCATGGTATTAAAATGAGCTTCAGTGGCCAAGCTATAGACTTCAGTTTACAAAACTCACTATACCAAAATCATAGTATGCTGCAGAGGGTTTTTTTTTAAATTCATATTTATATCCCACCCTTCTCCAGAGACTCAGGGCAGCTTACAATGTTTGGAGCACAACCCAATGTGCTCAGCAATAGCCTTCATTCCATTGAATATGCCTGCTTATTACTAAGCGGCATTTTTACAAAGTCAGCTTATTGCCCCCAACAATCTTGGGTCCTCAATTTACCTACCCCGAGAGGATGGAAGGCTGAGTCAACCTTGAGCCTGGTGGGATTCAAGCCTGCAGTAATTGCAGGAAGCTGGAACTAAGTGCTAGGCTTTTAATAGCCTGCACCACCAAGCCTCTTGGTGGTATTCAGCCGGTTCTGACCAGTTCTGGAGAACCGGTAGCAGAAATTTTGAGTAGTTCAGAGAACCAGCAAATACCACCTGTGACTGGAGATTTTACCCTGCCACACCCACCAAGAACCGGTAGTAAAAAATTTGAATCCCACCACTGGTATGCTGTAGCATATTGTTTGCTCTTTATTCCTACTTTTTGCAATAGCTTACCTAATGAACAGCTCTGGAGAATTCAAAGCCTTCACAATTTTTCTGTTACCTTGTTTTCCCTAAGAAAGGTTACTATCCAGACATGAATTTTATATATATAATTTTTTTTAAATAACCCAATCCATCTATGACTAATTTATATGTCTTGGATAATACTACAATTAGATGTCTATAGAATAAGAGTCTTTTCTTGGAAATGGGACTATACAATTCTGTCCTCATCACCTTCTACTGTAGTCTGATCATGAGTCTATGAGTTTTACCTTCTTCTTTATTCCTGAATGGTCAATATAATCTCACACTTACAATTACTGTAATATATGCACCTGGTCTACAGTCTTCATTGGAACAAACCTGTGGTTGAAACATCTGGCCTAAAATTTAAATCTTGCCTCTTGTTAAAAACTTGTTCCTTCTTAAAAGCATTTTGTGGTATTTTGACTGTTCAAACTACAGTATTTTTACAATTATGGATTGTGGAATAACACATCTATGACTGCTTTCTTATCAGAGGTATATGCTGTGCCTGTTCTTTAATCATTGATAGGTGCGTTGACTTCATTGTGTTTTAAAATAGATGTTCCACCAAAAAGATTTTATTTCCCTTTTTCATTCCCCAGTCATATGATGATAATCAAATGACAACATAGTACGATAAGTGAATATTAAAGTTTTTAATATTAATATAATATGAAGGTTATTTTTAAACAAACCCTTGTTTTTTAAAAAAGACTTTAGTCCATAAAAACAAGCAGAAGCCAGAAGCCTGATACTTTTGATCTGCTGTAAGCCTCAAGCATTGGGCCAGGAAGTTGGACAGTGTGACATTAGTGGATTTGTCTGCTGTGATACATTGAAATGGAATTTTTTTAAAAAAGTTTTTAATTTTTAAGACAAACATATACAGACAAAACATAAAAACATAAAACCATCTTCCAATTATATACATACAGTGTGTCAGTTGATTACAAATCTTTTGTGCTATCCTCTCATAGTCCTTACTCACAGGTTATACAAGTTCTCACATTGTCAATCTAACATATGCTTATATATTTATCAGTTATTAATCATTCAGTTGATTAAACTATTATTCCATCATTTTATACGAGATATTCTAGATTTTATTATAAATTTATATTATACTTTTGTCCAATGGTTATATATTTTGTATTATATTCTATATCAATCTATTAATCTTCTATTGCAAAATTTCCTACTCTACTTTATTACCATATCTTTTTATCCAACCATTGATAAAACAAATCTCATATCATATAAAATTGTTTATCTTCTTGTTTTCTAATTTCAAATGTCAATTTACTCATTTCAGCACAGTCCATAATTTTCTTAATAACTTCCTCCTGCATAGGTATGTTTTCATTTTTCCAATTCTTAGCAAATACAATCCTAGCCGCTGTTAAAACATTTACAATCAAATATTTCAACTCTTTATTGTATATTTCTGGTATAATTCCCAATAAAAATATCTCTGGCTTAAAGTCTATATGTTGTTTTATCATTTTTTCCAACCATGTGTGGATTTTAGTCCAATATCTTTTAGCTTCTGCACATGTCCACCACATATGGTAATATGAACCAGGTGTCTGATGACATTTCCAACATTTATTTGATTTATTCTTAAACATTCCCGCAATTATCATCGGGGGTAAGTGCCACTTGTAAAACATCTTATACAAATTTTCTTTATAAGCAGTAGACATTGTCATTTTATAATTTTGAGACCATAATTTTTGCCATTTCTCTAAATCAATTCCATGCCCAAAATTTCCCCCCAAGCAATCATCATTTCTTTAACTTGTTCCTCCTCCAATTTAAATTCTAGTAAATGTCCATAAAGTTTTTTAATTACCTTTTCATTACCAATATTTTATCTAAATCAGTCAACTTATCATAAAAGCCTTCTGATTTAATATCTTTATCAAATCTAGATTGTATTTGCAAATATGAAAACCAATTCATCTTTATACCTTGTTCTTCCAACGCTTGCATAGATTTAAGTTCACCCTTTTCATTCAATAGATATGATATGGATGTCAGTAGAACTATTTTCTAACATGCAAGAAATTTAAATAGAAACAAGTACTTGGGCAGACCATAATCCAATGACAGTTACCTGGAAAGGACAAAAGAGATCTAGATGGACTTTAAATAATATGATATTAAAGGAAAAAGACTTTAAACAGAAAATTGAGAGAGAGTTGGTTTTCTTTTTTCAAGAAAATAAAAAAGAGGATACATCTTTACAGAATCTCTGGGACACGAAGGCTTTCATTCATTTGTCTTTCATTTCTAGCATAAGCATATCCATTTCCGCACATTCCAGTATTTTATGTAAAACTAAGTTTTCCACATTTGTGCAAAAGCTATCCTGGCTGCCATTAGAATGTGTAAAATAATATATTTTATCTCTTTTGGGTATTGATCCTTGAATATTCCTAATAGGAAGAGTTCTGGTTTAGGTTCAATTTGATATCCAGTAATTTCCTGCATCCAATTTTTAATTTTAATACAATAGTTCCTGGTCTCAGGGCATAACCACTACATATGATAGAAGGTACCATCTGTTTGTTGACATTTCCAACATTTTGGGCTTATGTTGGAAGCAGCGAAGCATGCCTCCTTCTCTGCTCTCATTGTGTCCACAGATAATTGCCCGGCTGCCCTGTTTAGGGTCACCCATTCCCTCCTTAATCAGGGGATGAGGGAGGACCCTTTGTGGGGGGCAGGCTGAGGAGTTTAGCCATCATCTGTTGGACAAGATCTCTCAAATTCGGGCCAGCCTGGACTCTGACTGGGTAGAGTCCGATGGGGGGGACGGGATGGGTCTTGTGGATACCATCTGGGAAGAGTTCGATCCTGTGACTCCAGAGGAAGTGGACAGGATCATGGGAAGACTGAGTGCCGCCACGTGTATATTGGACCAGTGTCCCTCCTGGCTGGTTTATGCTGCCCGGGAGGTTACATGAGGCTGGCTCCAAGCTTTGATTAATGCTTCCTTGAGTGAGGGTCCTTAAAAGCTGGCACCTGCCACAGCTGAGCAGCTTTTTGATTTAAACTGGAATAAAGACTGCTTACCGTTCCTGCTGTGTCCTGCCTCTCATTTCATGGGAGCCCACAAAACATTGTTGCTCCAATGTACAGATCTGTACATGTCTTACTGCATTGTACTGTGTATATATTGTACCGCATATTTTCAGTCAGAACTGAAGAAACTTCTTGGATGAGAAGTTAAATTTTTTAAGGAAAAAAAAATAAGAAAGTCCAGTTGCCTTTTGAAAAAGCAACTGGACTTGTTTACTTATTCACCTAAAGATGAAAAGTGTACATTCCATCCAGATATTACAGGGGAAGTTGTTCAGAGTCTTGGCAGCCACACAGAAACTCCACTTCCAGACCCCCTTGTCTTAATCTCCCTGTTTTGTATATCTCTTTTCTGCCATCTTTATGGAAACCACTTTAGCTCCCTTTGCAGTATACCCAGTCCCTTAATCATTTTAAAAATTGAAAAGCCTTTCAAAATTGTGAGCTACTGCTGCCTACCACTACTCTTTAAAAAAAGTTTATAGAATCCATTTGAGTCACCAAAATACTCTTGGATATCAAGATGTTGGAGAAAATTTATAGTTTGCTTTGCAGTATGACAATTTTTTTTGTAAAAAGGTTTTAAAACAAAACTGAAAAAAGGCTAGGTGGATACTACATTGGAGACTCTAGTATCAGAAAGCTGGAGTTCAATTGAAATAAAATCTGGTTAAAACTGTCTCTTGTAGGATTGCTGTGAGGATAAAATAGACTAGAATTGACTATGTGCATCACTGAAGGAAAATATAAATATAGTAGAAAATAAAAACAAAGCTTTGTTTTGTCATGTCTTTGGCTAATTCAACTATTATTGCACATAAGTAAATAAGGAATGGAAGTTGTGTTGTGACATCACTTAGGAAGATTCACTCCAGCATGCAGGCATCTCTTAACAATTTTGGCTGTACAAGAAAGGATTTAGAGTTTGACTCAACTCTCCCATCTCAGCATAGTTACTAAGAAAACCACAACAGAAGCCTTAATGTTCTTGTGATATACTATACTATATAATTTCAAATTGGCCCATTTCTTTCCTGCCTCGTGTGTTTTAATGAGGAAATTAAGTTGTAGCATATTTTCAGTAAGTAGCAACACATTCTGATTTCATAATTGTGCAGCTTAATTATATCATTAGTATATGTGGCCAAAGTTCAGCAAGAAGCATATGTAATGTTTTGTTTATTCTGGGCAATTATATACAACATAATTGCGGGAAAAATCATGACCACAGGAGCAGGATACTAGGTAAAAATGTTTCAAGAACAGGTTGCTTAAAAAAATTAAAGGCACCTGTGCTGCCTTCAGTCCCTACCATTTGAGCCCTTTACCCAGCAACAGCAGGGCAGAGTTGCTAATAAAGCTGCATCCTTGAAACAGGCGTGGAAGGAAATGGGAGTTGCGTGTTTTGGGAGCTCTGTAGCTTCAAAGAGAGTGGATGGTTCAGGGGAAAAAGGCACAGCAAAGCAAAGTAAACATGGAAAGGTGCAAGTACTCAACATGCTGACCATTAACAGAGAAGAAAAAAGCAAACGAAATCCCAGAGGAATTTGGACAGAATATCACTAGTATTACTATAGAGCAGGGGTGGAGCATGGCTTAGGGAGCCATGATTTAGGGAGCATGGCTGACTCAGGAATTCCGAGAGTTGAAGTCCCCAAGTCATAAAAGGGCCCTATTATAGAGTGTTGTGTAGGAATATGAATAATAAAAAGGAAATGTTGTAACAGAATAAAGAAATAACAGAACAGTATAAGAGGAAATACCATAATATTAATTGAATAATAGTATTATAGTATAGTAACTCATAATTATTATAGCAATATAGAAATAATAGGAATAAAGGATAGAGACAATAGAAAGCACACACATATATATGTGTAAATTTCACATTTGTATCTTTTTTTTTCAGAATAAAACATCTTCCCAACCCTTATAGGGAGATATAAAAAACAACAGGTCCAGTTTTTTTGAGGCTCTGTTGAATTTGGATCTGTTTAATTGGGTACAGTTTTAAATTTATTTAGCATATAGCAATGTTACATTAGCCAGGAGACTACAGTGATAATACAATGCAGTTGTTTGGTTGTTGACGATTGCTAATCTGTCCTGTTCACACTCATGCGCTATCCAGAGTGCATCACAAGGGGCAAACTAGCTCCACACTCATAAAGCTTGATTGTGTACTTTGTGGATTCTAGCCTAATGACTCATTTGCACTTAATTATGACTTTAAAGAATTCAACATGATATGCAAAAGAGTGACTTATGGGACCAAATCGTTTAGAATTTGTTTTCCAGGCTGTGAAGAAGCAAATCCTCTGCAGCTGCAAATAAAAATTATGCTTCACAGTGTCTTTAAGGATTTATAAAATAGTTGAACTTTTGTTTTGCAAGACAAAGCCCTGGATTTAGTTTTCTTTAAACCAGAAAAATAAAAACTAACAAAGGAATTCCAAAATGAAAGTGTCTCTGGTAATTTTGAGGTCATCCTCCAAGGACGAAGGTCACTTAAAAAATGCTTTCCCCATTTAATCTGTGCTATCAGGGATATCATTTATTATGGAAGAATAGTTGAATAAGACTAATGCCACCATACTAACTACATTTCACATAAATATCTCAACATTGTTTTTACAAACACTGAAGGAGGCTTACAATAATTTTACACACACACACATCTCATAATGTAATATAAGTTTAAAACAACAAGGAAAAACAAAATCAAAACCATTAAAATAAGTAACAAGAAGCTTGACAAAAGAAAGGTGGTATCACCATTTTTCTCAATATTTAGAGATCGGGAGGTAAACACCGTTTTGGGAGAAAGGATTCCATGACTACCAGTACGTTGGGTTTGTCATATCTTCTGGGAGAAGATCTGTCTTTGAAATGACCACTCTTGTTGATCTAATTATCCTAACAGATTCACAATGGGAAAGGCTCTGAATTTTAATATCAGCAAGTTAAATTATGTCCTGTAAGTGTCTGGCAGCCAGTGTTGATCTTTCAAGACATACTACGCTGTTCTGTGTATTTTGCACTGGTCAAGATCCTGCTCATCACATTTTAGATCAACTGCAATTTGTGAATATTTTTCTTTTTTTAAAAAAAATAATTTATTAGACTTTTACAATGCAATAAAAATATAAAAAGGAAAAGGAAAAAGATAGGAAATAAGAAAAAAGGGGGAGAAATAGAACGAAAACACAGCAGGTTTATTTCTGGAGGATTTTTTAATTGAGTAATTGCTACCATACTCTTTTAATTCCTAATCCCAAACTCGCGGCCTGCAGGCCAGATGCATCACACGCTGGCTGAGCCCATCCTTGGCTTAGCAAAGGGGGAAAAAGTTGCTATACATCACGTGATGATGTGACACTGCGAGTTTGACACCCCTGCCCTAGATCTATAACTAATCAGTTAGGTTTTCTTTAAGCAAAAATGAGGCTTCCAGTCTTTTAAAACGTCTTATTTATTTTTGCCCTGATTAAACTGATCATTTTTGCCATTTCTGTTCTGTCAATTTTATTATCCAATCCTCTGCTGTAGGGTTTTTTCCTTATCAGCAGCATCTCAATTGGTCTGGATTAATTTCAATTTAATAATATCTATCTGATATCCAGAGGCTATTGCATAAAGTCGAAGCTATGTGGGCCTCCCCTGCCAGATCTTAGTTCTAGTAGTTTGAGGACCCAATCAAAACCAACCAAGAAGGAAGAGGTCCTGTAATTATTTAGGGCCAAGCCATTTAAGTGCTTAACAATCTCTCTATCAGCGTTCCAGAGTTCAGCGTTTACTTTCTCTTTTTCAGATCCCACATTAAGAATTGGGTTTGTAAGGGAGATACTGGAAATCTAATAAGATCAAACTTTCCAGTTCTGGTTTCTGGCATTTTAGTTTTGTACAACATATATCAGGTAAATAGAATGTCTGAATCATCTCGGCACTTGAAATTACATAACAAATATGATCAGAATTATTAGCTTTCTTTAGAATATGAGTGTCCAAACTCTTCAGCTCATTGACTCCTTCATGAAGTTCCATAAACCGCATAACACAGTCAAATCTATTCTTAGGGTTCAATATTTACTACTTTGGAGAACCTGTTTTAAAATGAAGACTGAATCTTGTAGCAGCACAAACACAGGCAGCAAAGAAACAAATTGTACTGGCAGTTTGTGGTTCACCTCATAATAAATTCACAGCTCACCATGAAAAGGGAAAATAAAGGAATAATTCACTTTGATAGACATGAGAAAATTTCAGTTTTCAAAATATTATTGAACTACAGCTCCCAGCATCCTTAATTATAGACATGCTGTCAAGAGAAGCCTAATAAATATGGAAAATCATAAGTTACCATTCCTATAGAAACAATATCAATGATCCAACTGTATTTATTATTGAATGAATATTTAGAAGACTTAATGATGTTCATTGCAAAGTCCTGATCCCAGTTGTTTTAATAAATTCTAATCTATGAAATTACTATGAATAGAATGAGAAATGTATTATCACACTTAATATTTAATTAGGCTTATTTCAACAGAAGAAATTGAACTATGCAGTTGATACACCACTCATTATGATGCCATGGCAATTTTCTTGATCACTGGACCCAGGTTTGCACTGATCAAAATGATGATATCATTGTAAAAAGTATATTAATGCTTGATGCATTCCTTGGTATAACCTAATGTTAGTGTGTAGAATATATTCCCAACTTGATATCATTTAGATATGTCCAACTCAAACTCTCATCCTAGTTGCCTAGGGAGTTTCAACTAATGCTTCATTAAAGTAGTGATGGCAGTACCCAAATTCTGTAGATTGTGGAACTGGACAAAAGGCTATTGATGAACTTCAAGAAATGTGCCCCTCAGGGCATTCATCAGACAGGAACAATACCTACTTGACAACAATTCAAGTTAATTCAAGACCTTCCTGCATAACCAAACCTTTAGCAGTATGAATTCTGTGTTGCAAACTGCAACTTTCACATAACTTGAAAAGTCTACATATGAGGCAATATTGAGTTTTCAACCTCAACAACTTTAAGATGCATGGACTTCAGTTCCCAGAATTCTCTGACAGGGCTAAGGAGTGATACAGTTTCAGGTTTCAACCAGTGGTGGAATTCAATTTTTTTTGCTACTGGTTCTGTGGCTGTGGCTTGGTGGGCATGGCAGGAAAGGATAGTATAAAATCTCCAGTCAGAGGTGGTATTTGCCGGTTCTCTGAACTACTCAAAATTTCTGCTACTGGTTCTCCAGAACTGGTCAGAACCTGCTGAATATCACCTCTGGTTTCAACAAACTGCAATGAAATACAGCGTGAATACACTTTAGGTTCTTGGGCACTCTAGCTGCACAATGACTGGGTTAATTACTTTAACAATTGGGAATGGGCCCACGTATTTAGGACAAGTTTTTTAGATGATTGGGTGGACTGTAAGTACTTTATGGAAAGGTAAACTCTGTCACCTACTTAAAAATCTTTTAGCTTCACACATTTTTTTGTCAGCTTGTTTCTATTCATTCTGCTAAAGAGGGTATGTGTGGTTTCTCTTGAGGCAGCTCTGGCATAGCTACAAAGTCCTGACCAGAGGCCACCTTAAATGGGGTGAACCCTGTGCTACTATGCACAGAATTATTATATGCTACGTACCTCTGCAAAAGGACAGCCCAATTGTCCTGTTGTTAATTAATGTAGCACCTGATATACTGCTCCAGGGCTGCGTAGATCTCTCATAAGCCCCATTAGTTTGGGGTTGATGGGAGCAGCTTAAGCCCTGGATGCTTCCCAACAGCTTCAAGAATTCACGGCAAAACTGTGATGTAAATTACACTCCTCTATCAGAAATAATGTGCTCAGGTGTCAAGCCTGAATTTAGTTTGTTGGTGGAATTATATGAATTCAGTTTGACACACTTGAGAACTGGAAAGGGGAGAACAGAGGCGGATGGACTCCAGCCAAAACAACATAGCTGGGCGATAAGTCAGCTGCATTCCAATGGCTGCTTGGCCACAGGAAGGAAGAAGAAGTTGCTGGGAAACTGTTTCATATCCTGGTTGGAGACTGTGGCATATTGTTTTGGAAAATTGAGAAAATTCTAGTTATAGTGACATGGAAAGCCAGAAAACTTTCAGTACTGGCTTTCCACCAGTTAGTGCCAAGATGGTGTAATTAAATAAAATAGTTATTGAGGAGTAAAAATGCCTCTGAGTTCATTTTATAATGATTACATTACTTGGAACCTGATACCATGCAATCTATACACATGTTGTACAAAGACTTTAGCTAACGTCTTTGTGGAGGGAATTTTGGGGTAGGGAACAAAATGCACCTGTTTTGAAAAGAGATCCGTAACAACCCAAATAACAGTGTTCCTCCCACTTTCAGGCAATTTCACAATAAATTCCATAGATATTTCTTTCCATGGTGCCTGGGGGTTAGCCACTGTCTATAAAAGTCCTGTGGGTTTCCCCGGAAGTCTCTTTGCTGTAGCACAAACTGGACAGCTGGCCACATAGCTTTCAATGTCTTTCTTCAAGGAAAGCCACCAAAACTGCCTCTTAAACAAGTGCAGGGTTTTTACGAATCCAAAATGTCCTGCTGACTTAGAGTCATGGGCGTCCTTTAATATGGTGTCTCTCAAGCTTGAGGGCATGTACAATTTGTCCCTGACCCAAGCCTCATGCATGGTGCATTCATTTTTGTGAGTTGTAAGCCATTCATCAGCTTTTAGTGCTTCTTTGAGTTTCTTACACAGTTCATTTGGAATCTCAGACTTCTCCTTCCTCTGAGCTCTAGTGGTTAAGACTGTGGTATGCTCTGCCCTGCCCGATGCAATCTGGGGTTTCTGGACACTGTCCCAGTAGCCAACTCTTGGGGCATTGGGATTCCCACAGCTTCACCCAATTGGGAAGGATCCAGCTGAGTGATCTGCCAAGGCGCCAATTCTTTGGGTTGGGCACCCCTGATGGTCAGCCTCCATGGCCTCTACCTCTAATACCACGCTTGCCGAGGGGGAGTAGACAGTTTCGAGGATGATCTCTGAACTCATCCTGGTACCTCCTTTCAGGGTTGCTGTCTTCTCCTCCATCTTCCCTGAGTCTTTGCACCACCCAGTAGACCAGGCCAGCACACCGGACAGGGGCTCCACAAAGCAGGGATCTGTGTGGATTTTTAAAAGGAGATTCAGGTTAATGTAAGGATTCCAAGTAACACCCCCAACAGAATCAAAACTCCAAGGCAGGCATTTTCCTCAAAGCTTGAATTTATTAGAGATGTCATATTGGCACATCTGGGAAAACCCGAATCTGAAAGCCCCTGAGTTTTCCCCACCCAAAGTAAAGTCAAAGTTCCTTCCCCTGCATCCACATGGGCATCACATGGTCCAATCAGGTCACTGCCCCAAATGCAGTTGACTCCCAGTCACTCCTCCACAGGTACAGGCTGAACAACCTTGACTCCCAAGGGATAAAAATGTTGTTATGTCTATACATCCCACACTGTCTCCATCCACCCTCCCTCCCATTCCCACAGCTTGCCCATTCACTGCTGTGACAGCACTGAAGATCCAAATTTAAAGATGACCCCCAGGGCTGACACCTATATTTAATACCCTTCTTATATTTCCCATAAGTTTCAGTATAATTAAAATACTAAATGATCCTCTCCCCAAGTGTCACAAATCACATTGGCCAATTGTGTTAACTGGCGGGCTCCTTAGGCACTTCTCCCCTTCTTCATCTGACACCTGAGGAAATGACCTTGGTTCCCACAAGATAACCTGTGCTGTGTCTAGCAATGCATTCCAGCCTCTTCCTTCCTCCTCCCCATACTGTGTGGCAATTGAGAAACAAGAAAATGGCTTCTGCCAGGTTCGGTTTGAAGTTGACAATATTCTTTCCTGACTCTTTGAATATTTGGCAGCAGTAACAGAGGAATTTCTAATCAGATTATAAGCAACAGCATAACACAGTGACCAAAATAATACACTAGAACTTCTGTAAAGATTATCATGTGCCAGTAATGAGAAATTGGTAGGAACATAGAGTTGAAAAAGTAGTTGAAAATGAGCAAGTTAAAATATTGTAGGATTTCCAAATGCAAACTGATAAAGTCATAACATACTAACTGTGGTTGAAAAGAAAGTGTGGATATACCAAGGGATAGAAGAAAAAGAATAGGAGTAGGTCACATATAAAGACCTGAAAATTGGAATTAAATGATGATTGTCAGGCTCAAGCAATCTGATTCACAAATGTAGAGTTCAAGCTAAATACTGTATTCTGCCTTGTACAGCAATCACAGCTGTGATTTCACATTTTTGTGTATGTACTGTGGTAATAATGAAAATTCTCCAAGCATGAAATCTGCCCATCAATGATATAGAATGCTTCTTATTCCCAGAAGACCATTAACAGTCAGAAGAATTAATACCAAGCTAAATAAAGAAGTAAATTGATCTGGTAGAAAATAATTTTGAATGTTCAACTAAAAGGCCAACTAAAAGGACCAGTTTGGTTTGGTGGTTAGACACTAGGCTAAGAAACTAGGAGTCTGTGAGTTCTAGTCCTTCCTTAGGCAAAAAGCCAGTTGTATGATAGACTCTCTCACAGTTCTAGGAAGTAGGCAATGGCAAACTACTTCTGAATGTTGCTAGAAAAACTGCAGAGATTTGTCCAGGCA
Organism: Naja naja; assembly: GCA_009733165.1. Taxonomy (NCBI): domain Eukaryota; kingdom Metazoa; phylum Chordata; class Lepidosauria; order Squamata; family Elapidae; genus Naja; species Naja naja. The sequence goes on along the minus strand of CM019154.1, from coordinate 3,068,185 downwards.
GTCTCTAGGAGTCAATACTAATTTAAAGGTACTTCCCAGAGAGGGGGGAAAAACATACAATTCAGTTGCTGTGAAAATACCTGTTTTATTTTGGATAAAAATATTTATATTTCTACAATTTGGACACAAATATTTATATTTTCTACAACAATCACTATCAATTTACTGTGAAATTCATTGCACTATCTAAAGCAATGGGTATTAAAAAGGACTGGCTATAAATCTGAACTCAGACTGTGGATCTAAGTTGCATAGCAACTTAAATTAGAGCACAATTTTATACATCTATTTAGAAGTAAATCTTAGGAAACACCGATGATCTATTTATTTCATGGAAATTGAGCATTTTTCTTTCAGTGTTCCTCAGAAAAAAACGAAAGCTGTCTCCTAATTGGTATAGTAAAGAGAGAATGAGAGCTAAGTTTAGAAATTAGATAAAATATTTCATAATTGCAGTTGTTTATGAAGCTGGTTTTGTAAGGCAGATGTTGATCAAGATCTACCTGTAGGTAGAACAATCTGATGGAATTATCATTACCAGCAATAGGTGTGTTTTTTAGTCCACCTGGTATGGGGAAAAGGGTATTTCCATCAAGCATATAAATTGATTTAATATGGTAATTGCTGAGAACAGCATATTTCTTTCATAGATGTTTCACCCTTAGGTGTAATTTGATCCTCCACCCAATCTTTTGATCCTCCAATCTTTGCATCTCAGAATTGCATCTGAGATATGCCATTTTGCTTCAGTGTGCTTATAAGCTGTGCCTGAGTTACAGTTATATTGATAATATTAAAATAAAATAGTGGCAAATAAAATAACTCTATCTACTTCTTTCTACTGTTCTGTCTAGCAGAAGAATGGCATGTTCCTGTAATGTAATACTTAAGGTCTATCAGAGGGCAATACTTAGTGCCAGCCAAAACTAAAACCAACAGATTGCCAGTAGTTATATATTAGAACCTCCAAAAGGCAATATTTTTCATTTAAAATAAATTGCACATTTTTGCAATCCCCTTATTCTGGTTCATCAGGTGCAACCTGTTTCTTCTAACTGACAGGAAGAAAAACAAGAAAGTTGGCTAAGTATTCAGGAGGCCATGGTATGTGGCTGGTGTGTTGTATTTGGCTGGATGGGTCACAGTTTGCTTAAGCTGGTTTTGTTTTGTTTTTGTTTTTAAATCCCTTCTTTAAACATTCTCTCAAAGACTTCCCCAGTCTTTCCTCCCATTTTCCAAAGTTAGTGAAAGTTAACTTCTGCAAATGCTTGATTAAAAGAAGTGCTTTCCTTTATGTTTGCTTACTTCATGGGCAAGATCAAGCACGCCTTGGAGAACTATAACAGGTTACATTCCAAAAACACAGATCTAAATTTTTCAGACGTTTGCAATGTGTTTGCCTTGGCTCAGTTAGTGTGGCATTATAGTTCTGTGTGGGCTAGAATGATAATTGGATTTTGATGAAAAACATCAATCGCCATTGCATTGTGCAGCAAGCTATGTTTGTTTTAAAGTGAAGCTCAAAGTTGTTGTGAAACAAAGCCATTTGGCTTTGGTGATTGCATTTTAAAAGCTTCATTCTCCCATTTCCAGGGCCACATATGACTCATGACTCAAAATCAATAGAGTTGCTGTTTTGAAAACTGTGGAATTACCTGGAAAAGAAAGATTCTAAAGGTTTGTCAGCACATGAAATCGGGGGAACCTCACTTCCCCTTCTATTTTCCTTTTAATCCTAGCTATAGCCATTGCTTTGCCATTTCTGCCAGCCCCAGCCTCCTTAATTTGATCTTCTGTATATTTCTGCAAAATAGTTTCATTGGGTTGTACTGATTTCTGCAAAATGAATGATTCAGATGTGGTTTGTGTTCAAATGAAAATTAATTCAAACTTGCCCAGAGCTGTAGAGTTGCCTTTGGCATATATCTATACACATTATTCTAACCAGGTGCAAAGACACCCATATTTGTCCTAGGATAGAAAACAAAAGTGTTGTTATTAACTGGGGAAAGAGGAGGGGAAGACAAACTTGGTTCTTATTCTGTCCTCTATAATTACTGACTGAATGTACAAAGGCAGATAATTCCACAAAGCATCCATATAAAGTCTTTTTATTGGTTCATCAGGCATCCTCAATATAACTTACAGTTACATCGAATTCATCTCAGTATTCAACTGTTTGCATAGCTGACTTTCTGGTGTAAAAGGATAGTTCTCCTTTCATCCGATAATAGTGGAGCAAGGGGTGAAGCAGCAGTATGATGCTAGGTTCAGGCAAGAGTGAAGGAACCTCCCCCAACCCACCAAAGGTCAATTCAGTGACCAGTCAGGATTACAGATGTGGCCACATGACATGGACTACATTTCCCAGGATACTTTAACTACATTTACCATGATGCATTCCCTTAAGGGGACAGCTCCCAATTCCTAACTAACTATACCAATTAACTATATACTATCTGGACAGCACAGTTCTCTTTCAGTGTTCAGAACTAACGGTGACAAAACACTTCAAGAAGTAATTTGTATATTACTTTCTTTGCTCATAACAGAGAAAATGCCAATTTGCTGTAAGCCTAAATAATGGCTAACAGAATTAAGATATTTTGAGTCTGAATGTGTCCTCCCCAGGCTCCGGAGGCTCTCTCGAAGCTGGAAACAGGCCATGTTCTGTTCCAGAACTTCTAGGAGGGCTGTTTTTCACCCTCCTAGAGCTTCTGGACCTTGCACTTATCTGCATCCAAATGGGCTGTGTGGAGACTCCTGGGAGGGGCGGGGTGGGGTGGACAGGGCCAGCCAGTCGCTTCAACTACCAGTTCGGCAAACCAGATGTAGATATAACATCCAGCTCACCCAAACCGGCCCGAACTGCCTGAATCCTATCCCTGGATATGATGGAGATAAGGGCAGTCAGAGAGAGAAAATGTTGGCTGGTGTCTTTGTCAGCTATAGAATTCATCGCTGCCACATAGCTGGAGAAAGTGGGAGGGGGGTGATGTAAATTGAGTAGCTCATAGTAGACAAAATATAATTCTTTTGATTGTTCAAGGTTAAAGAGTGTGGTGCAGAAAGAATTAGAACTTACTTTGGGATTGGTTCATGTGATGTGATGATGAGGGAAAAGGGGATGGTTTGTAGGTTGGGACATTGTGGGAAAGCCTGTGTTGTGGCTGCTGCCTCCTGCCTCCGTGCATCAAGAAGGCCGAGCAGTAGCGGGAAGAGCATGGACCTCCTGAGCTACAGGAAGTGGCTGCCAGCGATGCCCTCAGGTGAAGATGTTGCAAGGGGAGGCTCATAGACCAAGGAACACCCAGGAAGGGCTTCGATGCCATGATCTCCTGTGCACTACCCTCCCTCCCCACACACACCAGTCCATCCACTGCCAGTATCACCCCTATTGCAGACACAGGTGTTCTGCGGACCACCAAAATTTTCTCATGGACCACCACTGATCTGCAGACCACTGGTTGGTGACCTCTGCTTTGGAGAGTAGCTTGACTCCCTCTTCTTTGTGGCATCCCCTGAGATATTGGAACACTGCTATCATGTGTCCCCTAGTCCTTCTTTTCATTAGACTACATACCCAGTTCCTGAAACTGTTCTTCATATGTTTTCGCCTCCAGTCATCTTTGTTGCTCTTCTCTGCACTGTTTCTAGAGTCTCAACATCTTTTTTACATCATGGTGACCAAAATTCAATGCAGTATTCCAAGTGCTGCCTTACCAAGGCATTTTAAAGTGGCATTAACACTTCACGTGATCTTGATTCTGTCCCTCTGTTTATGCAGCCTAGAACTGTGTTGGATTTTTTGGCAGCTGCTGCACACTCCTGGCTCATATTTAAATGGTTGTCCATTAGAACTGCGAGTTCCTCTCACATTTACTACTATTGAGCAAGGTACCACATATATTGCACCTGTGTGTTTGATTTTTCTTGCCTAAATGTAGAACCTTACTTTTTCACCATTGAATTTCATTTTGTTAGATAGCACCCAATGTTCAAGTTTTTCAAGATCCTTCTGTACTTTAAGCCTATCTTCTGGAGTGTTGGCTATTCCTTCCAGCTTGGTGTTGTCTGCAAATTTGATGAGTTCCCCATCTATCCCCTTGTCCAAGTCATTGATTAAGATGTTGAAGAGTACTGGGCCTAAAATAGAGCCTTGGGATACTCCACTGCATACTTCCCTCCATGTAGATGCAGTTCCATTGAGGACTACATGTTGAGTGCGGTTGGTCAGCCAGTTACGAATCCATCTGGTGGTGATGCTGTCTAACATACATTTTTCTACTTTATCAAGTAGTAGGTTATGGTCTACTTTATCAAATGCCTTACTGGAGTCCAAGTAAATTATATAGACAGCAGTCAACTAATTTTGTCCTTTTGTCAAAGAATGCAATAAGATTAGTCTGGCATGTTCTGTTTTTAACAAACCCATGTTGGCTTTTGGTTATTACTTTGTTTGCTTCTAGGTGTTTGTTGCTTGATTATCTTTTCCAGAATCTTCCCTGGTATTGAGGTCAGGCTGATAGGTCTGTAGTTTCCTGGATCTATTTTTTTTTCCTTTTTTGAAGATGGGAACTATATCAGCTCTTTTCCAGTCCTCTGGCAGTTCCTCAGTGCTCCAGGATCTTTGAAAGATATAGTTCAGTAGTTCTGAGATCTCATCTGCCAGTTCCTTCAGAACATTGGGGTGTAATCCATCCGGTACTGGTGATTTGAACTCATTTAGGGTAGAGAGGTGTTCACTTACCATTTTCTTTCCTATTTTAACTTGTGTTCCTATTCTGTTTTTTTGTGGTGCTGTTTTTGATAGGTTGGACTGCTTTTCCCTTTGTTGCAAAAAACGAGTTAAGTAGTTCTGCTTTCTCCCTATTGCTTGTAACTTTCTTGCCACTTTCTCCCAGCAATGGACCAATTGTTTGTTTGCCTTTTTTCTTGGTTTTTTTTTTGCTATTTTTTACTTTTGTCGCAAGCCTTTGTTCATTGTGAGCCTTAGCTTTCCTCACTTCATCTTTACAGGCTCGGGCTATTTGCTGATATTCTGCCTTAGTTATTTGCCCCTCTTTCCACTTTTTACACTTGTCCTTTTTGTCTTTCAATTTGTCAGAGAGTTCTTTAACTCTAGTAGAAGAGGAAAGTAGAAAGTAGAAGACTTTCTAGCCTTCCCTGTTTTCATTCCTGAACTCTTTCTTCTGTTCTGGGATCTCAGCATGGAAATTTCCATTACCTTTCAGCAGAAATCAGAGTTTTAACTCTCCTGTCCATCTAATAAGAATGGTAGGGCAAATGTCCACGTTCTCAGTGTTTTTAGCAACTAAACCTGTTGTCTTCCTTTCAACTTCAGGCACAGTACATTCAGATTCTTTTTCATTGGTAGTACAATTAAGTAAATGTAGCACATTTCTTCCTGGGTATTGCATTTTCCCTTCTTCCTCTGGATCCCAGTGCCCCATCCCCTTAGAATCAGCTGTTGCCCAAGTCAGAAGGTGAGGCCAATTTAGTGGTTTTTACCTGTTAGCTCCAGGTTTTACATTCTGTGTCTTTTTCTACTGCCTGATGTGGATACAGGTTTTATGTTGCCTATCCTCTGATGTTGAGGATGCTCAGTTTTTGAACATGGTCTTGAAAAGAGTTTTATTGGTTCCAGACTCTTTATTTCTAGTCTTGGTTACTTCAGCTCTAATAGCAGTCATGACACAGACTGTTATCCTGTACTCCTGTAGTTAGGTTGTTTTGTTTTGTTTTTCTTTCAACACATTTTTTTTAATTACATTTATATGCCGCCCTTCTCCGAAGACTCAGGACGGCTTACAATTTTTTGGGATACAACCCAGTGTGCTCAGCAATAGCCTTCATTCCATTGTATATGCCTGTTTATTACTAAGCTGCATTTTACAAGTCAGCTTATTGCCCCCAACAATCTTGGGTCCTCAGTTTATCTACCCCGAGAGTATGGAAGGCTGAGTCAACCTTGAGCCTGGTGGGATTCAAGCCTACAGTAATTGTAGACAGCTGGATCTTAAGTGCAGGCATTTAACAGCCTGAGCCACCAAGGGTCAGATTTTCAGACAGACTGAAGTATATGATTTTTAAATAGAGTGAGTCCTGTGGAATTCCTAGTGATTTCAAAGAGCTCAGTTTTATCAAATGTTCTGCTATAGATCAACAGGTATGTAACCCACTTCTTTTGATTCAAATGTACTTGCTGACCAAAATATTAATAATCCCATTTTCAAAAATGACCATTATTAATAATTGCCCATTTATAATGCACATATAACATAGCAACTTATAGTAACTTAACAATACTAACTTATGAATATACCAATACAATTCATCTATATTGGGTCTTTAACAAATATATAAGATCTGTAAAATGTGCAATACAAAAATGAATTTTGAAAATACTAGAAATGTATTAGACTCATTTTGTTAATTTTGTGAGGAAGCCCATCATGTGATCTTTTGCATTCTCCAAAGCCCCACTGATATTAAACAGTATCTTCAGGAACAAATTTATTTCCGTTAAATTTATATTTCATGATTGGCCAGTCCCATATAGGCAGTTATTCTGTTAAGAGGCAAATCTCCCTTAGCAACCATTTTGCTTGTTCAAGATTTCTCATATTAGGAAACCAACATCCTGTTTTTTTAACATTATGTTAATTGTATAGCATGCAGCTCTTTCTTCATGCATTATTTATTCTGAATAAGCCTTACCATATGCAGCATGCAATCAATACATCATTATGAATCTGCCTTTATTTTACAGTCTCTGAAGAAAAGATGTTCACCTGATTAATATTATAATCTAAATGAAAAAGAGCCTGCACAATAAGCAACAGCTGCTCAAGCATACCTTTGGTTGAATATATCAAGTATTCATTATATAGTCTAGTCATTAGATATTATACATAATTATGTTATCAGTAAGTCTATTAGTATGGCATATTGACAAGACTTTTAATTGTATATTAACAAATATTCTAAACTTAGTTTACCAAAAGATAGTGACATGTTGCTTGATACAGTAAGAAATTAACTGTTTTCCCATAAACTGCTCATCTGCTGGGCGTTTTGTCCATAATCCCCAGCTTCAGGATTTGAGCTCTTTGGTAATCACTAGAAACTTTGAAAAGCTTTTTGAAACCATGAATTATAGTTACAAGGATAGGAGCTACAAGCAAACTGTTTATATATGTAGTGAATGTAATGTAGTTTGATGCTTTCATTGGTTTTCAGGTTTTACTATGTTTTTATACTTTATGTTGTAAACCACTAGTCTAGAAGTCTATAAACACAACAAATAAACATATAATCTTACTTGTTAAATGTAATACTTTTAACATCTACTTTTTATAAGCAGAAATTGTATTTGAAGTAGTCTTAATCATGCCATCTGCAACTGGGACCCATGGAGTTTCCAACAATATATAATTTATTTGTTAATAAATATTAGATCTTTAAAACACAATGGATAAAGATTAATACTGAGATTATACCCTTTTCTGGTATCCCATAGTGTGCAACCATATGCCAGAGATGTGACTGGCAAGGCCACATTGCAGAGGTTTGTCGGGCCGCACAGCCAGCGGCTAAGCCAAACAGGTGAGCCTCATCTCCTGCACAACCATGTGGCCACAGGGGGGGGGATTTTCTGGTGGGGGATTCAAAAAGCGGGAAGAGACACAACACGAGGAGACCCATTTCACTTCCGTTGGCTACACTCAAACAGAAGTGAGGCACACAGACATATATGAAGCCAACAAAGTAATAGCCACCGTACAAATAGAACGGAAGCCGTGCCAGACAGAGGCCAATTCCAGGTCCTATATCTCGATGATCTCCTGGAAGACACTGAAGGGTATACTACCCAATGCCTGGCGGGACCAACTGGAGAGGCAGAGCATCACCCTATGAGGTTATCAGGGCTGCCGAATACCAGTCGTAGGGAAGACGACAGTCCACATCGACTACGGGGCTTTCAGCGGGAAGCTACCACTAACAATAGTAGACCAGAGCCTACCCAGCCTGCTCGGGCGAGAATGATTCTGTCCATTCCAGATTGGCATCACCGGAGTGCACACAATGGGGTCCCACACCCATGATCGGAAGGGAGACCTTTAGGAGCTGGAGCAGGAATTCAGCACAGTTTTTGATGGCAAATTGGGCACATACACAGGGACCCCAATTTCCTTCAGCTTAGACCCTGCCATTACCCCCATCTGCCTCAAACCGTGCTGAGTTCCCTTTGCACTATGGCCCAAAGTCGAGGGAAACTCGACAAGCTAATAGCCCAGGGGTGCTGGAACCAGTGGACCATGCAAAAGGAAGACACCAATTGTGATACCAGTTAAACTGGATGGGTCGATCAGAATCTGTGCAGACTATAAAATGACCCTGAACAAGGCGTTGCAACAGAGTGCGTACCTGGTGCCAGTGGTACAACATCTGCTGCACTCCTTGGGCAGGGGAAAGATATTTGCAAAATTGGACTTGATGCAGGCTTATCAACAGTTACCAGTTGACGAAGCCACAGCAGAAGCACAGACCATCATCACACACCGGGGGGCATTCAGATGCAAAAGACTTCAATTCGGGTGAGCATAGCCCCAGGGCTGTTCCAGAGTATTATGGAACGGCTGCTGCATGGCATTCCAGGAGTCATCTCCTACTTCGATGATGTGATCATCTCTGCAACCAACAGAGCCCAACTAACAGGCAGACTAAGGGCAGTTTTGGGCAGATTCCAGGAGGCGGGGCTGAAACTAAAGAAGGAAAAGTGCCAAATAGCAGTCCCCAGGTTGAATTCTTGGGTTTCCTAATAGACGGCACTGACATCAAGCCCACTAAAGGGAAATTAAAGGCCATTCAAGAAGCCCCAGCCCCCCAAAACAAAGTGGAATTACAGGTATTCCTAGGACTACTAAACTTTTATAATGTCTTCCTGCCACAGAAAGCAACCATCGCCGAACCACTACATAGACTGTTGGATAAAACCGCAAGTTGGACATGGGGGCAGCGTGAGGCAGAGGCGTTCAAACAGATCAAGAACCTGCTAATGTCAGACAGTGTGTTAATACAATACAGTGAGACACTGCCGCTGACACTAACCTGCGATGAGTCCCCATATGGCATAGGCACAGTCCTCAGCCACAGGCTACCTAATGGGACAGAAGCACCTATCGCTTACTTCTCAAAGACCCTGTCCAAAACTCAGAGGAACTACAGTCAAATTGACAAAGAGGCACTTGCCGTGGTGGCTGGGGTCAAGTGGTTCCACGAGTACCTCTACGGGAGACCGTTTGACCTCATAACGGACCACAAGCCCCTGTTGGGCATAATTGCCGGCGACAAGGCAACGCCAAACATTCTGTCTCCCAGAATGTTGATATGGACAGTGTTCCTGGCAGCCTACAACTACACCCTTATACACAGACCAGGAAAAGAAATCACCCACACTGACACTCTAAGCCGTTGCCCCCTCCCAGAGACTGCCGAGAACCCAGCGGCTTCCATGACAGTCCTGCTGACAGAGAGTATTTGGCTGGGGCTGATGACATCATCAGAGATCGTGAGACTGACTGGCTGCGATAAAACTATGGTGCGGGTTTTGAACTGGGTGTGGAGGGGGTGGCCACAGGTGGCGCAAGGGGAAGAATTCAAACCATACCAAAGCAGACAGGTGGAGCTGTCAGTATTGAAGGGCTGCATGCTATCTGAAATGGTATAAGGTCTCCTACTTGAGCAGAGGGTTGGATTGGAAGGTCCCATGGAAGATGCCTTCTAACTCTGTTGTAATTGAATGCAGACAACTGCATGTGATTTTTGTTTGTATCCCAAACAAAAGCCTTTTTTTATGTTAGCTATCAAACTATATTTGAATAAATTCCCAATTTCGAAGTTCAAAACCATTTTAGCAGCTTTTAATGGCAGCCTGGATCCTGACAATAAGCCCCTGCCCTCCTATTTTGCATTTTTAATTCTGGTGGGCTACTATACTTTGGTTTCTGTGTTTCTAAGCACAAATAAAGGGAGGACAGATGTTAGCACATTTGACTATTAAATTGAATGTATTAAATATGAATAGCTTGGTTACTATCAATTTGAACACTTTCTAGGGAGTCATGAATGCCAGCATGATTGATTGCAAAACTGATAAATTGTCAACCAAGGGTATTGATTTTAAAGTTCTATCCTGGCAATAATCATTAACAGTTATTGGAAGTTTTCCTCTTAGCACTGTTATCTGCAGGTAGCATCAGAAAGGCTTGAAGGAGAACCCTCAAACTCACATGAGCAGCCTAACAACTTTGTAATACATCCCGAGCTTTAAGAATATAAACTTAAACAATCTATGGGAGATGTGAAAAATGTTTTGAAGCTCTTAACATTTGGCAACATGGGATCAATCTCAACCAAGAGGTCCTAAAATCTAATCTCACTTTATTTTTTATTTTATTTTATTTTATTTTATTTGATTTGTCAATTGCTTACAAGATAATAGGTATAAGTATAAACATAGTTATGAATACATGGGTACATATAAGAAAAATAAAAGAAATAATAGGACAGGGACGGTAGGCATGTTGGTGCGCTTATGCACGCCCCCTACAGACCTCTTAGGAAAGGGGTGAGGTCAATAGTAAGCAGTCTAAGGTTAAAGTTTTTGGGGTTTGGGGAAGAAACCACAGAGTCAGGTAGAGTATTCCAGACATTGACCACTCTGTTGCTGAAGTCGTATTTCCTGCAATCGAGTTTGGTGCAGTTAACCATTAGTTTGTTTCTATAGTGAGCTCTTGTATTGTTATGGTTGAAGCTGAAGTATTCATTGACAGGTAGGACATTGCAATGTATGATTTTATATACTATGCTTAGATCGGATCAGTAGTTCTAGGTTTTCTAGGTCTAGAATTTCAAGTCTGGTGGCATAAGGTATTCTGCAATGAGTAGAGGAGTGTAGGACTCTTCTTATGAAATATTTCTGGACTTTCTCTACTGTGTTAATATCAGATACATAATGTGGGATCCAGACTGATGAGCTGTATTCAAGTATTGGTCTAGCAAATGTTTTGTATTCTCTAGTTAGTAGTGTGATATTACCAGAGAAAAAGTTATGTAGGATTAGGTTAAGAACTCTTAATGCCTTTTTGGCTATGTAGTTACAGTGGGCTCTAGCACTTAGATCATTAGAGATGAGTACTCCAAGGTCCTTGACAGAGTTTGGATCATCAACAAGGTCTTTACTATTCAGCTTGTATTTTATTTTCTGATTTTTTTTGCCAATATGTAAGACAGAGCATTTATTTGTTGAGATTTGAAGTTGCCATTTGTTTGACCATTCTGATACATCGTCGAGGACTTTTTGAAGGGTAGCAGAATTATCTGTGGTGTTGAATAGCTTTACATCATCAGCGAAGAGAACGCAGTTGCTCTTAATATGATCACAGAGGTCATTTATGCAGAGTATGAACAGAGTTGGTCCTAGAACACTGCCTTGGGGGACACCACTGTTGACAGGTACAGAATTTGATAGGACATTTCCAATTTTGACCATTTGTTGTCTGTTTGACAGGAATGTTCACCAGCTCCGCCCTTATCTGAGCCGAGATGCCCTTCGAACGGTCACTCATGCGCTTGTCACTTCCAGAATCGACTACTGCAACGTTCTCTACATGGGGCTGCCCTTGCGGACCACCCGGGTGTTGCAGCTGGTGCAGAATGCAGCCGCGCGGGCTGTGATGGGGGTGTCCCGATACTCCCATGTTACACCGCTCCTGCGCGGCTTGCACTGGTTGCCGGTTGCCTCCCAGGTTGCCTTCAAGGTGCTAGTAATGACTTATAAAGCCCTAAATGGCTTGGGTCCAGGGTACCTGCAGGAACGTCTCCTGCCAGCGTCACACTCTGATCGCCCTGTGCGCTCCCACAGGAGGGGCCTCCTTGGGATTCCGTCGATTAGACATTGTCGGCTGGCAGTTCCCAGGGCTAGGGCCTTTTTTATGGGAGCGCCCACCCTGTGGAATCAGCTCCCTATGGATCTCCGTTTGGCCCCTGATCTCCGCTCCTTTCGCCGAGACCTGAAGCCTTGGCTATTTCAGAAGGCCGGTCTTGACTGACCCGGGGGTTGGGGTTTTTTTTAGGGGTGGGTTATTTTTGTCATTTTATTTAAATTTTAATTAACTGTTTTTAGGCTTGTAGTTATTTAATTATTTTTTATTGTAATCTGTTCGGTTTTTATAATGTTCGCCGCCCTGAGTCCTTAGGGAGAAGGGCGGCATACAAGTCTAAATAAATAATAATAATAATAATGCTTCTATCCAGTTATGCAGGTGTCCAGAGGTACCATAAGATTTTTTTTTTAGTAGTAGTTTATCGTGTACCACTGAATCAAAGGCACTTACAGAAGTGAGATAACTCATTTACAGTTTTCCAAGCTATGGTTTGAAAAACAATACATTTGAACTACAATAAAGCTGAATTAGTTGTTGCATGCAGAGCTATCAGGTGCAAGGGTGAACATGCCTCTGGGCAACCCTGCCCGCCAAATATAGAAGGTTTCTTATGAAAAAGTAGAAACACTGAAGGCAAATAGCCAGCTAGGGAAAAGTTAATACGAGAATCTCAGAAGAAACCTACTTTCTTCTGGGATATTGTTGCTAAATCAGTTTTCAAGTCTATTTTGTGATTGGGGATTTGATCCTGCTGGACTTGTCAGATGCTTAATACAATAGCTTGTGAACCTTTCCTATGGATGAACATTTTTATTGTCTCCCTGCTGGCTCTCTTAGAAACTTCCCAACTTATTGCTGAAGTGAAATATGGTAAAGCTGCTGGGGAGATTTCGTTCCTTCAAAACTCTATAACTGAATGGTAGATTCCTGTGCTAACATTCTTTTTTCTACATTTGCTATGCTTTCAGGTACAAATATGGGCTGAACTATTACAATTTCACAATTTAAAAAGGCATTAAGTTCAATTTGGATAAATTCCAGACCAATTAACTTATTAAGGAAATTACTTGCACCTTTATGATAAATTTCTTGATTGACTAATCCAAGAAGAGATGTTAATAGATAAGCAAACTGGATTTACCTACCATCTGATGGAAAAATATTTATTTTATTGAATTTATATTGCTGCCTATTCACCCATGGCAACTCAAGGTGGCTTACAGAATATAAAACCACATTTAAACAATAAACATTAACAAAAAGAATCAAATAAATTAATATAGTACAATATAACAAAATCACCCCCCAACTCCCATCCTCTGCCCCAGCAACAGCAGATCACATGAGCCATTTAATGGGCTCCATCCCACTCTGGGTTCCCCAGGCCCACTGGCAGAACCAGGTCTTCAGTGCCTTCCAGAAGAGTATTAAGAGTGGGGGCTGTTCTAATCTCTGGGGTAATGATGCTCCAGAGAGGGAGCCACCACAGAGAAGGCCCTTCTTCTGGGTCCCACCAGGTGTATCACCTTCGAGGATGGGACCTGCAATATTCCCTGCCTCCCCGCTCTGATGGGTCAGGTAGATGTGACCATCAAGAGATAGTCCCTCAGTCCCATGAAGGGCTTTAAAGGTGACAATTGCACTCAGAAGCAAATTGGCAACCAATGCAGGAGAGATGATACATGTGCACACTGGTGTCTGCACTAAACCTGCTTGCCCAGGAGCCATTTACAATGGGAGGGGTACTTGCAAGCTTTTTGCTGTGCTGGGAAACTTCTTGCTCTCCCAGCTGGAGCAGCAGGTGAGAGAAGCAGCCTGGCCGGAGCCTATAGGAGCCTCTCCAAGTGTTCCCCATCAGAAGGCAAGTGGTTGGGGAAAGATGACCGGTGGCAGCAAAAGACAAGTGGGGTGGGGGGAAGGTGACCAGGGAGATCAGTAAAGGCAGGGCTGCAGCGGAAGGCAGGCAGCAATGGCTGGCCTGGCAAGTGCGCAAGAGCAGGCTGCAGGCAGCAGTGTTGTGCATGCTTGCAATGTTGCGCATGCATGATAAGCACTGACTGGGCAGGGAGCGGAGAAGCAGGCAGATAAGGGCAGGGCCAGCCAGAGGCCTGATTTACCAGTTCTCCGAACTACAGAGAATCATAACAAGCGGTTCTACCGAACTGGTCCAAACCGGTAGAATCCCACCCCTGCTCTTCCTTTTCTGCATTTGGTGATGGGGGCAGCAGCTGCTCCTCCCTTCCTGAGCCGACATGAAGGGGACCGTGGCTGGTGCTGAACTGCCTGCGAAGGACATGGAATCATAAAAAGCAGCCAGTCGCAAATGAGAGAGAGAGAGAAGGGGGAGAGGGACACAGAAATGAAAGAGAGCTGGAAGGAGGGAATGAGAGAGAGGGAAAAGAGAGGGAAACAAATTAGAGAGAAGGAAGAGAAAGAAAAGAAAGAAAAAGAAAGAAAGAGAAAAAGAAAGAAAGAAAGAAAGGGAGAGGAAAAAAACAAAGAGGGAGAAAAAGAGAGACATGAGAGAGAAAAGGGGAGAAAAAAAGAGAAATGGGAAAATGATGGAGGGAGAGAATGAGAGAGAGGAAAATGAAACAAATGAGCGAGAGAAGGGGAGAGGGAGAGAAATGAGAGAGCTGGAGGAAGAGAACAAGAGAGAGGGAAATAAATGAGAGAGAAGGGGGAAAGAACGGAAGAAATAAAAAGAAAGAAAGAAGAGAGGGACAGGGCGTGGAAAAAGAGAAAACAGAAATAGGAGGGAGGGGAGAGAGAGAGAGACAGAGACCCATTTCCCACAGAAAACACCAGGAGCAACAAAACCCTGGGTAGGTGTGGCTGGGGAGGTGTCATGTAACTGGGTGGGAGTGGTGTTGAGTGCCTTCCCGCCACCATCTTTCCTCACCCACGGCCCTCCATTGGTGCTGCCTTGCCTTCCCACCACCAGTTGGTGAGTAAGGAGGCAAAGCAGTAAGGCGCGCCAGTCCCCTACCTCCTCCTGCTGCCTGCCGCCAGTCCCAGTCGAGTGCTGACTCCCGGGCTGGCTGCTGCTGCCTCGCCCACCCGGCGGCCACCATCTTGGCTAGGCCGGCTGCCATCTTGGCTAGGCCAGCTGCCATTTTGGCTAGGCCTGTGCCACCTTCCCTTGACCGCCATGGCCCAAGGGTTGCTGCCTTGCCTTCCCACCACCCAGGAGGAGGAGGCAAAGCAGCAAGCCCCACCAGTCCCCTACCTTCTCCTGCTGCTGCGACCGCCTCCAGCCCTGGTCGAATGCCAACTCCTGGGATGGTTGCTGCTGCCTCGCCCACCCGGCAGCTATCAACTTGGCTAGGCCAGCTGCCATCTTGGCTAGGCCAGCCGCCATTTTGGCTAGGCCGGCACCTCTCTTGCTTGCCGTGGCCCAAGGGTTGCTGCCTTGCCTTCCCACCACCGATTGATGAGTGAGGAGGCAAAGCAGCAAGCCCTGCCAGTCACCTACCTTCTCCTGCTGCTGCGACCGCCACCAGCCCAGTTGAGTGCCGACTCCTGGGCCAGCCGTCCTCGCCACGGCAAGCTTGAAGACTAAGGAGGACCCTGGCATAGCTGGCTAACCAAGTTGCCTGCCTCATTTTTGGTAAGTTGCTTTTTTATTTATGTATGTATTTATTTTTTTAGTATCTGTTTTTGTTTTTATTAATCATAAAAACAAAACAGATACTAAATAAATAAATAAATACATAAATAAATAAAAAGTATTTTACTATTTCATCTTGATGTTTCTTTCTCAGAAACAAATATCTATATATAATATCAATGTAACATAAATGGAAACAAAATGTTACATTACTGTTATATATAAATACTTGTTTCTTCAGGCTGAAGACACCAGCCTGAAGATGACGGATGAGATTTCGTTGAAACGTTGCCTATATACTTCCAATTTTACACGGGAGAAAACCTGAATGACCAAAGACCTACATGCAAACACCCGCGAAAACCTCAGAAACACACACACACACACACACACACACACACACACACACATGCACACACACACATCTATCTATCTATCTATCTATCTATCTATCTAAAATATATATCAAGAAACTATAATCAGTATAATCCTATTAACTATTTTATTTAAACTTATTTAATTTATATTCAATAATTTAATACTTTGGTATTTACAAAATATATAATGTCAGATAAGTAGAATAATTATATGATCAAATAAATATATATATATATATATATATATATCAGTTTAAATATATTTGATTGTTTTCTTATATACTATATGTCTTATACATTAATTGGTTAGTTAATTGATTCAATAAAATTATAAAAGTCTAGAAGATGGGGTGATATATCTTATAAATCAATTGGTTAACTAATTAATCCAGTCAGAGTATGAAAATCTAGAAATTAAGGTACATAAATTAATTGTTCTTACAAGTATTTATCTATATTATTTAAATCCTTCAGTACTTAAGTATTAATCAAACTCCTTCTTTCTTCTTTTCTTCTTTCTTTCTTTTTTCTTCTTTTCTCCTGTTCAGTGTCAAGTTGCTTTTCATACTTCTCTATTTCATCAGCTTTCTTTATTTGCTTAGTCACTGTCTCTCTCAATTAACACAGTCACTGTCTTCCTTCAAAATTCAAAATTCTTTTGAGTCTCCCTCTGTTCAGCTGTCAGGTTGCTCACCATTAATTGTGTCTTCTGCTCCATTCCCCTTCACAGTCACCATCAATTTGCCATCACATTCACTTTCCCTGGAGACTCCCTCTGTTAATCACCTTTCACAAGACTCTCTCCTCTCTCCTCTTTAAATTATTTAGATCTGCCATTTCTTCTCCAATGTCTTGTGTTGATTTTCACTGTTTCACTTCCCAATCCCAGCTGACTATCATGGCTTTGAACCCGTCATAACTGCTGGGTTTATTATGCTCCAGTTTCAAGGGGTTTTCTTGCATCACATAGGAAACTGCTTCCATTCTCATTGCTAGGTTTCCCCTTTAATTCGTGTGCCTCTGCAGGGTCCACGATGCGCCGAAAGGCTCCCAAAACATAAAAAATTGGGATGTTGGGGTGCAGAGATCGCTCCCCCTGCTTCGCTCTGCCAGACGTCACCACCAGAAGACTCTAATTAGAAGTACTATTTTCATTTATGCAATATTCTAATCGGGATTTCTTTAAGCACAATCACACCTGCATCTTCAGACTAACCTTCAGTTTATTATGAAATGCTGCTACAAAACCTGACCTCTAGTCTTTCTGATAAAATGCACAAGAATATTCCTTGGTACATTTCTCACTTTTGCAAATAACATACTGATTCTATAGACTTTGTCAATTTTTGTTCTCATGTCATCTTGTCCCATTAAAAAAAATTGTTATAGATTGATATTTCTCTAGTGTCTTCTCCAGGATTCTCTGGGACCACTTTAAATCTCAGATTTAAAGGCAGATCTTTTCCCCTCAATTCCAATAATGGCAAATTGACTAAGTCCTTTTCTATCTCTCTGTTTATTATTTTTGTTTAGTTTTTAAAATGTCCACTTTATGATTAATTTGATTTAATTTATCCTGTATGCTATGCTATAGATTCTTCAATTATTTTTATAACTTTTCATTTCCTCTTTCATCTTCTTGAACAGTTCTTCTAGTCTCCCTTCAAAAACAGCCCACTCATTTTTAACAGATTTGACAGATTCAGATACTCGCTTTCCCATTTCTTCAAATATTTTTGCAATGTTTCTTGGGTAATTTCTTTTTCTGTTGGTTACTCTAATGAACCTCTCCTTTCCTTACCTTAGTTTGAAGCTTTTTTTGTGGTCACCATTTTTTAATTTTTAATTCTAAAGTAAAATTAAATCAATTACCAAGAGTAAGGCGACTTTCTTAATAAAGAACTTAAGTTCTTTGCAGACAATTGCTACAATTCTTGTTTTAAAGTGTTTTGAAAATGTTATTTTCTCTGTTTTACTTTCTGTAATTTAGAAAGAAATCTAATTCAATCAGAGGCCATTTTCTTTGCCCCGCTGTTTTCAATTGTAAATTGGTTGCATCTAAAGTAGCTTAAAAAGTGAGGTTGATCAAACCCAGTATCCTCTAAAGGCTGTGCTTGCTTATTCAAGCAAGCTCTTTCTCTTTTGACTCTACTATGCACTCTACTAATCAGAAAAGAACAAGACATTCCATGGTCTCATTTCAGGATGCAGATGGGTGACCTCTTAGTTTCTCCTTTGCCAGGTGAAAGTTACTGCTCACTGTTATTCACTGCTGCAGTGCTGTCTCCTCTCCTTCATAGATGTTTAGTTTACCATAGGACCTTACTTGGAAGCTAGAATCCTGCAAGTCTGATTATGCAAGTCTTCCTTCCCCTTTGTATACCCCTCTGAATTAGGAAGGAGTCTGTCTGAGTCTCTTCCCAATATTTTGTGTCTGTATGAGCCCAAGATATCACTATTTCTTGTTTTGGCAATAGGGTTTGCAAATCTCTGTCAAGGTAATCTTTCTTACTATCAACATTCAATGCTTTAGAACAAAGAGGGGGAAAGACATAGAAGTGTTTATGTTTGAGTTTGTAAACCAGTGAATGGATAACACAGAAAGAGATTAGCTAAAGAGGATATAGGATTAGATGTTTTCCAACATCCCAAAGCCAGCAGACAGCTCACTATCTTAATATCATAATAATTCCATTTTCAAAGAGCATAAAAGAATATCAGATGCAAACAGAAGAATTTTCCATCTGAATATTGACTGTCAAATTTAGCAGAGTCCATTGAAGGATTTAACCAAGCTTCTCCATCAATCTAGGAGGTAGCCCTGGGATCTTGGCAAGGCAAGAAAATTTCTACAGATCCCTTTATATAGCAGTCTATACACACCAAATCATAATCACCATTCATAATCAAGATTATTTCCCACTTTGGTCCTTTTTAGAAGATTAGTTTCTTATCGAGCATTGACAGTAAGTTAGTAGGTTTTGAATAATAGGTTTTTGAAATATCAAATGATCAGTGAGAATACATGGAATGAATGTCAGTAGAAAATGTTAACGATGTTCATATATTCCTGGCATATTTAGTTTATTGGAATAGTGATGATAGATGGTCACCCTATGCAGGGCAGTAAGAGTTAATGTTTCATTAATGACTTTTTTAAAAGGTAGCAGCAGGTATCATCCAAGATATAGACTTAACTAGAACTCTTCACAGGTATTACCTAGCACTTAACTTTACATAAGCCAGCAGGCTTTCTGATGTTTATGCATATGTTATTATTATGACTTCAAATCTTACAGATTTACCATAGTCCTCTGAAGAAAAGAAAAAAGGAAAGGAAAGGAAAAAAGAAAAGAAAGAGAAGAAATTACTCGAAGTATGGTGCATTCAGCATTTTTGTGAAACCACACAAGTTTTCAGCAACTAAGTTGGGGAAAGCCTTGTTCCTAGACTCTGTTGTACTTATGGTCTACTTACTAGGATCAAGGTAAGTTGCCATATTGTTTCAACAACTAAATCCAAACAGTAATATGGCTGAAGATTCTTAGACCTATAAAAATGCTCAGGGGTTATCTGGAAGTAAACTATGCCTAGTTAGTTGAAAGAAGAAAAAGAATGCTATTTATTTATTAATTAAATTTATACCCCACCACCTCCCTGTTCAGCAACGCTTAATTTCTACCTGCTGTAAAAATAGAACTGTTGTAATAATCTTTCTCTTTCTCCTATTTGTTTTTCAGCATTATCAGCACTGCCACACATAGAAACAAAAGCAGAAAAGTAGAACTGAATAAGCTTTCTGCAACTTTCTCTTCAGTGATTTTGAGTTAAATAATACTGTAAACATCACTGTAAATATTTCTTTCTTTTTCCATATTTTTAAGATGAAAGAGAATGCCTTCACTTCCTGTTTATACAGGATTATCACTTTCATGAGGGTTCTGCTCAGATGTGGATATTTTTCTTATGGTAGAAGCTGGCTGGTTGTCCATGCCCTGCAAACACAGTATACGGCGTACTTTCAAGACTACCCTGATCTAATTTGCTGATATTGAGTTCCATATAAGCTGTTTTATTTCTGAAGCTTGAAGTTCATTTACTAGATTCAGTCTTTGTTGAGGATTTTTAGAGTTAGAGGTGGGTGGTTCGTTACCTTTCTCTACTGTGAAGTTATCAGGAAAAAGTCTGAGCCCAGTGGATCCAATTCAAAGTTGTTTATTATTATAAACAAAGTACAAAAACAATAAAATAAGTTAAAAGGTGCTTCAGTATTCAATGTCCATTTGTTCCTTGTTAGAGTCTTTCTTTTCTTTCCTCTGTGTCAGTCACCTATGTGACTGGAGTCCCACAGATCCTCCTCGTGGCTTGAGGCAGGATCCTTCCAGCTGCATGATCCCAAGCAGCTGGAACATCAGTAATGGAGGAACTGGCTAGATGCCATGAGGCTAGCCCCTTAAATAGTCCAGAGTCAGGTGAGATGGAGCTTGGCAAAGCCCGGGAAAATCCTCAATCACAGCTGTGCTGTGATTGGTCCATCCAGTTCTTTTGTTTACCTGAGGAGGGGGCCAGGAGAAAGAGCACAGCCACCTCATGGAAAATTCCTTTTCCACAGTCTTCTTAACCAGTCACACTGCTATCAAGATCTTGTTATGAATTGGATACTATGACTGTAAAGTCAGGAGTCAGTTGCAGTTTATTAACTTTCCCTCCAGCAACAGATGCGACCTTAATAAGGGGGTCACAGATTTGGCATTTTAAAGATCCATGGTGTACTATAGTCAGTGAAACTGTAAAAAGATAAATGGTCAAGGGAAAAACTTGTTTATATCTTAGTCTCCATTTGATCATGAACATCTCAATTGTCAGAAAAGAACCTTCTGGATTAACATCTATCTGTCTTGTTAATTTACAATCAGCTAAAAATAAAATTCCAAGAAAGATGTACTTGCAGGAAAGCAGTCTAACTACCTTACATGATTAATTTCAAGATATATGATTTCCTCTAAGAAATCCTGCTTTTTCTCCATTACTTCCTGTTCATGACTAGACTTTCCAAACTCTCCGGTGGAGCACTCAAGATGTATAAATAATCTATTGAATAGAGTGGTTGCAAGCTGAGGCTGAAATATACTGAGCTGGTTTCTTCCTGAAATGGGCTTTCCCAACCAGGCTAGCTTCAGTAATATTTAAACAGTTACAATCTGCAGAGATCTGTTGGCTTCAGCAGTGCATGGCAGTAATGTAAGCCAAGCATTATGCTGAGTGAAATAGGTAGTGATTGCCTCTTTCCTGCCAAGAATATTTTGCATTTTTTAAATGGTGTCTGGGCATTTTCTAAATGGTCTTGAACTTTTCTCCATAGTATAAGAATGTGCAAATTTATCATACTTTTCTAGGAGGTTATTTATTTATTTATTTATTCGACTTATATGCTGCTCCCTCTCCGAGGACTCGGGGCAGCTTACAATTAAAATACAACAGTAAATAAATTAATTAAAAAGATATTAAACATTTAAGCCGAATTAACATTTAAAACCCCAATTAAATAACCCCAACCCAGGAGAATCAGCACAGCCCAGATTGTAAAAAGAGCCAAGTTTTCAAATCATGGCGGAAGGTGCGGAGATCAGGAGCCAAACGGAGCTCAAGCGGAAGAAGATTCCACAAAGTGGGAGCCGCCACAGAATAGGCCCTCTCCCGGGTCGCCGCCAAGCGACATTATGTCACAGACGGCACCCCGAGGAGACCCTGCCTGTGTGCCCGCACAGGGCGGTTGGCATTTGATGTTGGGAGAAGCCATTCCCGTAAATAACCTGGACCCATGCCCTGTTGGACTTTAAATGTTAATACCAAGACCTTGAATCTCACCCAGAGGGCAACCGGAAGCCAATGCAGGCCACGCAGGAGGGGTGTAACATGGGAGTATCGGGAAGCTCCCATCACAACCCACGCGGCCGCATTCTGCACCAGCTGAAGCCTCCGAGTGGTACGCAAAGGCAGTCCAAGGTAGAGACCATTGCAGTAGTCAAGGCGGGAAATAACGAGAGCCTGAGTGACTGTGCGCAGGGCATCCCGGTCCAGGAATGGGCGTAACTGGCGAACCAGCCGGATCTGGGCAAAGGCACCCCTGGCCACGGCCCCCACCTGCTCCTCCAATTTGAGCCGTGAGTCCAGGAGGACCCCCAGATTCCGTGCCCTGTCCATGGGGGGCAACACCTCCTCCCCCATGAGCAAAAATGGTACCTCAAAACTGGACCGGGATGTTGGTATGCACAGCCACTCTGTCTTGGCCGGGTTGAGTCGAAGCATGTTCCTGTCCATCCAGATCCGCACCGCTGCCAGACAACGGGACATCACGGAGAGAGCATCACTGACCTGGCCTGGGGTGGAAATGTATAGCTGAGGTTGTAGTTATGGCAAACATATATTTTTATTTCATATGTTTTGGACTATAATATCCTGATCCACAACCCGGATTTAGAAAAGCCCAGGTATATAAGACATTATTAGTAATGCATGCTGGTTCATTGAGAAAGAATATAAAAAATATATGAGTATGTGCTTCATTGATTATAGAAAAGCCTTTGATTATGACAATCATGTCAAGCTGGAAAAATGGAAACCCAAAAACATCTCATTGTCCTCATGCAAAAACTATTTGCAGATCAGAAGCTGAAATATGGACAGAACATGGCAAAATATATACTGGTTCCAGGTTGTCAAAGGAATGAGTCCAGGCTATAGGCTCTTCCCTTATTTATTCAAGTA
Organism: Naja naja; assembly: GCA_009733165.1. Lineage (NCBI taxonomy): Eukaryota > Metazoa > Chordata > Lepidosauria > Squamata > Elapidae > Naja > Naja naja. Next base: position 3,045,479 of record CM019154.1, on the reverse strand, counting down.
TATGCTGAACACATATTAAAGGAAGCTGGAAAAATTAGCATGATATTAAAATTGGAGAAAGAAATATCAATAACCTGCACTAGGCTAATAACATTACACCAAAAATTCACATGATCTGCAAGCTCTTGTAATAAAACTCAAGAAACATAGTAAAAAAAACTAGGAAAATGTGACTAAAATTAAATATAGGAAACCAAGGTAATGACAACAACCAGTCTTAGAACTACAATGAAGATACTGAACTGGTAGATAGCTTCTGCTTTTTAGAATCAATCATCAACAGTGAAGGAACAAGCAGTCAAGAAATATACTGCAGGTTAGTATTTGGTAGGTCAGCTATGAAGACTTTGGAAAAAATATTTGGATACCATAATGTGTCTATGCCCACAAAGAGTGGAAAAGTACAAGTCATGGCATTCCCTGTGACAACATATGGAAACAAAACAGGATAGAAATAATCTTGACACTTTTGAATGTTAGTATTGAGAAAACTCCTGATGATACCATGGACAGCCAAGAAAGCAAGCAAATAGATCATCAAATAAATCAAGTCAGAATTCTCACTCAAGGTACACAGAACTAGCCTCAAATTATCCTATTTTAGATATATTATAGGAAGACCTAGATCTCTGGATAAGGCTCTAATGCTGGGAAAGGAGGAAGGAAAAAGAAGAACAAGTAGATGTTCAATGACAATGGCAATAGATGGAAGATCTGTAGGACAAGGTTACTCACCTGCAGTTGGTTGGTCCGCGGCAGGGGGAAATTGAACAGCCGTCACTGGCTGCAGCCGTGAGCAGCTCGGTTGTAAAAGGAGCTGCCATGGCTGCCGAAGTCAGTCCTGTAAGAGAAAATAAAGGTACATTTACAGAGCTGGAGTCCATCTGTGTCTCATTACTCACGATCTAACACTGGCAACGAAGTTGGGATCCTGAGACGAAATGGAACCAGCAAGCATATGGTAACCGAATACTAAAGCAGAACATCCGAACAATGGCCAGAACAAACACACCACCTGCACCGTTCGATTCTACTACAGAGGATTGGGAATCGTATGTCAACTGATTCCACATGTTCCTCAAAGGGAACGATCTCATGAACATTTCGGAGCAAAGAAAATTTTTAAAATGGCCAAAGCACTATCGGTACCAAGCGATGTGAAGACGATGGCCTGGCTGGACCTGGAATGAATCCTGACTACACTACACCCCGCTGGTATCCTGCCTCATCAAAAGGCATGAATTCTACTGAAGGGACCAGGAGGAAGGCAAGAGCATCGGCGATTTCATCACAACCCTGAGGGACATCGCCGGGGCATGCAAATTCCTAAACGTGGATGAGGCGATGAGGGATCATGTAGTCCCAGACTGCGAGACCTAATGTTGTAGAGCTGCCTCCTGACTAAGCCCAGAATAACCCTCAAGGAAGCCATTGAGGAGGCCACCACAGTGGAAGTATCACACAAATCGGCAGCCACCATGAGAAAAATGAATAGGGCACCCCAGGCACCACCGAAAGACACCACCACCCACTATGAAGACATCGAGTCTGTATCAGAAAGCAATGAGGATGACAAGGGGATGAACCAACTCCGTTCAGAGCGCAACACAAAGAACGGAGATGGAAAAAGAAAAGAATTTTGGTGTGCAGGCTGCGAAGGAAGCCATCCACAATCGGAATGCCATTTCTGCGATGCCATTTGCCAATGATGTGACCAGCGAGGGCACATTGCGAGGGCCTGCCAGGCATCGAAACCCAACTCCCAAAGACAGAGGCAGGGCACACCCCCACGGGACAGAGAAAATCAATCAGGAAACAGATGGAGCCAATACAACAGGAACTGTTGTGACAAGGAGGTGGCCAACGGGAGAAGTGAGACACATCAGACTGTGATTGTGGGCCACTCCAACATGACAAATGCCCAAAAGGTCCATGTCCAGGTTACCACTGAAGGCCAGAAATGCTGGATGGAGGTGGATTCAGGCTCCTACCTATCGATGGTATCCTGGGAAACCATAAAATGACTGATCCCAAGCATAAACAGAAATCAGCTTAAAAGACAGACTTTAACCTTAAAGGACTACCAAGGGAACAAGTTTCCTGTGATAGGCATAGGAAAGCTCAAAGTGACTTTTAAAAGCTACTCTGGAGTCCTGCTGCTGACTATAGTAGACCGGGACCGGCCTATCCTGTTGGGGCTCGAGTGGTTTGCACTGCTGGGCATCGAAGTCACTGGGATACACAGTATCACCAAGATCAAGTGGGAAGAGAACCTGATGGAAGAATTCCAGGTCGTCTTCGATGGGAAACTAGGCAAGTACTTGGGTCCCCAATCTCTTTTAACCTAAACCCAACCATAGCCCCCATAAGGCTAAAAGTAAGGTGGGTTCCCTTCATGCTTAAACCTAAAATTGATGAGCAGTTAGATAAGCTCATTGCACAAGGGATCCTAGAGCCAATTGACCATGCAAAGTGGGAAACCCCTATTGTCACTCCAGTAAAGCCAGATGGGTCCGTGCGCAACTGTGCTGATTACAAGGCCACCCTGAACTGTGCCCTACAACAAAGCGTGTACCCCGTCCCAGTGGTACAACACCTATTGCATTCCCTGGGGGGGAAGATTTTTGCAAAACTCAATCTTGCACAAGCCTACCAGCAATTACTGGTAGACACAGAGACAGCAGAAGCCCAGATGATCATAACACACAGAAGGGCATTCAAGTGTAACAGATTACAATTTGGGGTCAGCGTCGCCCCGGGGCTATTCCAGAGCCTCATGGAACACAGATTAAAGGGGTGGTGCCCTACTTCAACGATGTCCTTGTATCGGCCAAGGACAAAAGACAATTGCGTGACCGCCTAAGGGAAGTCCTAAGTAGATTCAAAGAAGTGGGGCTTAAAGTGAAAAAGGAAAAATGTCAATTAGCAGCCACCAAAGTAGAATTCCTGGGCTATCTGATAGACAGCGAAGGGATCCACCCCACAGAGAGCAAGATCAGAGCAATGAAAGAAGCCCTCAGGACTATGAATAAAACTGACCCACAAGCTTTTTTGGGACTTATTAACTTTTACAACATATTCTTACTGCAAAAAGTGACAATTGCGGAGCCACTACACAGACTGATTGACAAGAAAGCAACATGGTCCTGGGGGCAACAGGAAGAAACAGCATTCCATGAAATAAAAAAAATTACATCAGACCGCATACTGATCCAGTACAGCAAGGCACTTCCTGTAATCTTAACCTGTGATGCATCACCTTTCAGGGTCGGCGCCATCCTCAGCCATGTATTATCCGATGGGAAAGAGGCTCCCATAGCCTTCTACTCCAAAACTCTGTCCAAACTGGAGCAGAATTACAGCCAACTAGACAAAGAAGCGCTGGCCGCTGTCACTGGAATCAAGCGATTCCACGAGTACATCTATGGGAGGAAATTCACCCTAGTCACAGACCACAAGCCACTTCTGGGAATCATCGCAGGAAACACAGCCACCCCAAATATACTATCATCCAGAATAACGTGTTGGTTGGAATTCCTAGCTGCCTATGACTACAATTTAATACACCAGGCCAGAAAGGACATAGACCATGCAGACGCACTCAGTTGATGCCCCCTACCCAACCTAGAAGAAGATCCAGTGTCAACCACATCTACACTCCTGATAGAGATTTTAGAGAAAGCACCGGCAACAGCAGCAGACATTGCGAGAGAAACAGCAAGAGACAAAACCCTGGTGCAAATATTGAACTGGGTAGAGAGGGGTTGGCCAGAGACTGAGACTACTGATGAAACCAAACTGTTTAGAAATAGACAAATGGAACTCTCAACCCTGAAAGGGTGCATACTATGGGAAGATTGGGTGATCATACCTGAGGTTTTAAGGGAAAATATACTAGAAATGTTACATGAGGGATACCCAGGAATTGTGATGATGAAATCCCTGGCTAGGAGCTATGTGATTGGAAGTAAGCATCATGCAATCCACCACCACAGAATCCATAATTAGACTGTTTAGGAGACTATTTGCAACACACGGCCTGCTGGATTTAATTGTATCTGACAATGGGCCCCAGTTCACGGCCACCCAATTCGAAGGGTTCCTAGTGCAGAATGGGATAAGGCATGCATTAACAGCACTGAGGCACCCATCCATGAATGGAGAAGCGGAACGCATCGTACCCTACACCAAGGAAACCCTCCAAAAGCTAGGGCCCAAGGACATGCAAGCAATGATAGACAAACTGTTAAGCATACAGCATATAACACCCAGTGCGACAATTAATAAGAGCCCCGCCAAACTACTCATGGGAAGAAAACTAAGAACACCCCTAGACAGACTATACCCCACATATAACCCAGACAAACCAGTAGATTCGTCCAGCAAATGCCAGACATTCCAAACAGGTGACCTAGTTTATGCCAAGAATCTAACCAGGGAGCTCCTGTGGATACCTGCAAGGTTGGCCCAGGTAACTGGGCCCTGCTCTTACAGAGTGGGTACAACAGGTGGGCAAAGTTGGAGGAGACACACAGACCAACTCAGAGCCCGAGGGATGAGGGGTGGCCCAGACACAAGCAGAGAGGAGGGGGGAGACCCCTCACATAGTTACAACACAACCAGAGAGGAGGGGGGAGACCCCTCACACAGGCGCAATACAACCAGAGAGGAGGGGGAGACTCCTCACAAACAGGGGTATTCCTGACAACTAACGATACACACCATTAACAAGTAAGAATAGCTTTGAACATAAAAGCAGGCACGTACCTGAATCCCAAGGGCAGGACAGCATAGCCAGGCAGGAACAGGCCCGCAAAGAAGTTGAAAGGGCGGCCCCTAGTTGAGACAAAATGGCCACCACAGCCAGAAGGTTCCAGGAGGTTCCAAGGGGAAGAACAGGAGAGGCGGTAAATACACCTGAACAGTTCAGAGACCAACCAGTGACTGAGCTGTGCAGATCCAGTCACACCCATAAAAGCCCCACCTACTTATGTGATTACATATGATAGGCTAGGGCAGGATTGGGTGGACCGGACCAAATGGGGAGGGGTGTTAGGTATTTACATACTCACCTGTGGTTGGGTGGTCTGCGGCGGTGGGAAATTGAACAGCTGTCACTGGTTGCAGCCACAAGCAGCTCGGTTGTAAAAGGAGCTGCCACGGCTGCTGAAGTCAGTCCTGTAAGAGAAAATAAAGGAATGTTTACAGAGCTGGAGTCCATCTGTGTCTCATTACTCGCGATCTAACAGTTAGGAACAGATTGTCATGGAAAAATGATCTAATATAGTCACTAAGAGTGATTGCATATTATCAATCGATTGATGGATCAATCATTACCATCAAAACAATTCTGTGATAAACCTTAAAGTTTCCTACCAATCAATTCTCTCCAAATTTTTAGACAGAATGTGGAAATAATAAATATTTAAAGTGCTTCTACCAATGATGTAGTGGTTAAATTTTGAATTTAGGAAAAGGAGACCTAAGTTCCTTAACCTCCTGGCAACTAAATCAGTAATGTGTTCTGGAAGATCATTGAATCTGGCTACAACTCAGCTTATAAATTTCCAGGAAATCAGTATCTTGAATAAAGGTTTTTCGCTCAGCCTGGAACCTTTGTGACATAATGCTAGTTAACTCTTATAAATGCTAGTCAACAGAGACAAATCCTATGCTGGTTTAGAATCTTGGGAAATGTAACTGAACACATAGATGATGGGAAAGTACCAAGTCAGGATAGGTCTGGTGTGAACAGTCCTAAGTAGATTTTACAATGATACAAGAACTTCTAGATTTGTTAAATTATATCGTACTGAAGATTGAAATATTGGTATACTATAATTGACAATCTTGATAAAGTGATGCAAAGGGGACTAAATACTGTGTTCGTTTTGTCCCCCCCCTCTTTCCCCCCATAATCAATGTTGACTCTTGTCAACTGCGTTGACTATTCCTTGCAGTTTTCTTGGTAATGTTTTTGGAAGAGATTTGCCATTTCCTGCTGCCTGAAAAGATTGATTGGCCCAAGGTCACCTAGCTGGTGTTGTGCCTAAGGCATGAGTAGAACTCACAGTAACCGTAGTTTTTAGCCAAGTATCTTATCACTACATTAGACTGCTCCCTTTACTAATGCAAAATTCTGTGTCCTTTTACATGTTTAATTTTCTAGGTCAGACTAATGTTAGTATACTATGAATTCATAGAGAATAACTACACAGTATAGTGCGCGTTGTTAAGAAGATAAGTGAAAGATGATTAATTTAATTTTGAGTCTGAATGGGTTACTATAAAGACAATGCAGGCAAAGGAGATAAGGGTCACTTTAGGAAACCATTCAGTTTTGTGCAGGCTACATGCATGGAAATTCTTATTTCTCTGGAGTAATCATCTAATTTCTCTTTTAATTATCTGAATTGTTATGAAAAATCTGGAAGGCCAAGAGGGAAAGTTCCAGATGTGCAGGAAGGAATGTTAAGAGATAGATATATGTGGTCTGTTTCCTGAAATCTTCCATTGAGTTTTATACCACATGCAAAAAAGTATGTAGACCAGAGCTTAAGCAACCTCCTAAGATCTAATTAAATACCCCAGAACATTCTTCCTTAAAGAATTAATATAAAAGTAATTTTAAACAGTCAGGTTCTGTATGGAAAAATAATTTACCGTAGTGCCGGAGGCACCAGGTTCATAAAACATCAGAACAGGACCTGATTGGACTATTCTCACAGGGGGCAGGGTTTGGACATTGCGGATTGCTTTCAATATATGATTTTCATGCAGTTTTTCTTCAGAGTTTGCCTCACTCACACTGCACTCAGCATCTGTAGAAAAAGTACCTTTTCTCTATGGAATCAAGGGTATTTCTTTCCTAGGGAACCAGCTGTGGCCATTCTGACAAGGTTATTCATACAGTATGAAAGGCAGGCCACAACAAATCCAAAATTCTGCAATCAGAAATAGAAAATCCAGTTTTATTACTTTTATGAACATATAGCTATATATGTATACACCATAAGAATAAATGTATTATCTTAAATCTGAAGAATGACAAGGGACGTGATTGAACACACTGGATATGTAGTAAAATGCTTGCGAGTCTCAAGCAATATATTCTTTGGTGCCCACCAGGCTCTGTGCTCTATATGACTTCTGTGTGTCAAGCTTGTCTCAATCAAAAACAAATTGAATGAGAACCTAGTTTTTAAGAAAACAACACTTCAGATCCATCATCTTTACTTCCTAGAATGCACTTGAGACTCACAAAAACTCCACTGGCATTCTTAGAAAAACCATGATTTTAAATGTCCCCACTTGGCCAGAAAACAACAACACAAAAAATGGTGGAATAGAACACACTGCTGAGCACACTGGGTTGCATCCCAAAAATTGTAAGCCGCCCTGAGTCTTCGGAGAAGGGCGGCATATAAATGTAATTTTAAAAAAAAACAATGTTTCTACCCTTTGTGTTTCTGCTCGTGTTCTTTTTTAGTGTTAAAAAAAGAACTACTGTTCTTTTTTAGTGTCTTCTCCAGGATTTAAATTATAGAAAGTAAAACAGAGAGGTTTTTTTGTTTTGTTTTTATCACATTTATATGCCGCCCTTCTCCAGAGACTCAGGGCGGCTTACAATGTTTGGAGCACAATCCAATGTACCCAGCAATAGCCTTCATTCCATTGTATATGCCTGCTTATTACTAAGCTGTTTTTAAAGTCAGCTTATTGCCCCCAACAATCTTGGGTCCTCAATTTACCTACCCCGGGAGGATGGAAGGCTGAGTCAACCTTGAGCCCGGTGGGACTCGAGCCTGCAACTAATTGCAGACAGCTGGAGCTAAGTGCTAGGTGTTTAACAGCCTGCACCACCAAGGCTCTTTGACTTAATGTGAATAAATTCTGACTCAATTGCTTGGTTGTACCTTTGCTGGTGCTGCTTTAGTGGAAGTTACAAAAAAAAATTCCCAGGAACTTATTTTTTCCCCCATTTCTGATTCCCAAGCTAGAATACTGGTGTTCAAGTGATAGAGATCAATTTTTGTAAAAGTGAAAAACACTGAATTAAAAAATATCTCAAAAGGAATAAGCTTTTTATTAAAGATTAAATTAAATATACTATTCCAATATTATTGTCAATTTAATTCCTAGTGACCACTACACAAAGGCTTTTTCATGCAATTGCCTCCCCCCACATCCTAAAAATTCATGTATCCTATTGGCTAAATATGCCACAAGATGTGGCAAAAGAAGCTTAAAGGACAAAGAGATGCCTTTGAAAACAGATTGACTGCTCAATACCATTTCTTCAAAGCTTTATCTTGAATATCAGAAGCAAAACTTTTGAAAACCTGGATTAAGCCAACTAACAGTCTGATCTATGCCTTTAAAGCTTCTCTGGACTAAACAAACTTTTTTCAAGAAGGAAGATATGAAGATCTCATAACTCAGTGCCTGATTAATTTCTACTTGATTATAACTTGTATTATTTGTTCTGACAATAACTGATAAACATTTTAAGCTACTTTACTATTTGCTAAAAAGGGTTATGTAGTAAAATGCTTGTGAGTCTCAAGCAATATATTCTTTGGTGCCCACCAGGCTCTGTGCCCTATATGACTTTTGTGTGTCAAGCTTGTCTCAACCAAAAACAAATTGAATGAGAACCTGTTTTTTAGCAACACAACACTTCAAATCCATCATCTTTACTTCCTAGAATGCACTTGAGACTCACAAAAACTCCACTGGCATTCTTAGAAAAACCATGATTTTAAATGGCCCCATCTGGCCAGAAAACAACAACACAAAAAATGGTGGAATAGAGAGGGGTGGTATCAAAATGGCAATTTTGTTTTTTGATTGGCAATACAACCATCACAGCTATTTTGTAAAGAGAAGTCAATTTAACATTCATTTTGGAAGAAGACCTCATGACATCATATTCAAATTCTGAAGTGCCCACTAATTCCACAAGGTTGCATGCTCCTGTTAAAGACCAAAATGAATGAAAGAAGTAATTCCTGCAACTGCAAAGGCCACTTAAACAAAGTGGTAATGTGCATATAATATTTTCAATGGCTGCAAACCAAAAAGTTAATACAAGAGGTCATTCATCTAAGCCTGGGCAAATTTATCTGTGTGTAGGTTCATTTTGTGGTCTTTATTTTCTCTCCAATTTCTTCCCTCCCTCCTTCCACACACCCTGAAGAAAAGCCTGCAGGAGAAAATGTGTTCAAATCAATAATAATACAGCAAATTGGTTTTCTATATAGAAAGATAGAACAAAGATAAACCATTTTTAAATTAAATTCTCTGTATGGCAGAAGTTAAAATACAATTATTGAGCATGAAAGTGAAACAAAATTATTAAATTTATTTTGTACACAATGTTTATTAATGAAAAATATGTTAAGATATATATGTTAATTTTTTAAAAAAAGAAGCATTGTTTTTGTACATTAAAATCATGTACTGAAAAAACTCCATTGTCTTTTTAGTCAAGTCAAATTATCATTATTTTTAAAACCTTAGTTTCTGAAAAGAACAGTATCATATTTCACAGCAGTGAATCATCCACCTTTTGTATATATATTCATACAAGCATTTTATATAATGTTACCGATAATTTTATTTGCACAGGTTACATTTTGCAAATATAAAATGTTTAGACTTTCAGGCAGTTCAGGAAAACAGTATATTAAAAAAACTTGATTTTTTTAAAATTCAGGATTGTCACAGATAAACCATCTGAAACAGGTGAACAATAAATGCAATTATTAAAGTATAACAATGTTTTATTACAGTTAGTTATTGCTTAACATTAAGATTTGTGCTGAGTTGCAAAATGTTTAATGTAGAAAATTTGTTCAATACCTTCATTATATGACTTGCTACATCAGCAAAGTTACTCCAACATTATTACACCATATCTGTATTATCACAATGGTAGAGAATCTAATATTTTGCTATCTATTCAGTATTGTTTCATAAGGCAAGCTTGTGAAGTTTAATGCAAATGAATAAGGAATGTTGTTACAAACAGCTAAAAGTTGAGCCACCTAATAAGCAGCCTGAGTTCTCTTGGCAAGTGGTTATATTTAGGATAAATTTTGAATTCTTAGTGGAATATCTTCAGTTCCTAAATTTTTGTTATACATTTCAGTTGGTTCCTGAGAGTTTCTTCCATGTCACCTGTCATTGAAGTCCTGAAACAACATAGAGCTGTTCCTCCTAAATACTTCGTTTTCAATATTGAAGAAACATATCACAAATAGGAAAAACAATGACCCATCTTTCTCAGATCCTGATCATCCAAAAAGATGCTGTTTTTAAGTGATATAGCATATGCGCTTATTTTGTCAGGATAAGCAAAAAGACAGATTGTGCTTGCTCATAAGATGGAAAGTTAGCTATCATATAGCTAAACTGACATCTATATAGTTACCTATGTGTGGCAGGTCTGTACAAACAAAAGACAATTATTATTTAAATATTTCTATCCTATAATTATACTCAATTGAGTAGTCAAGGAAACTAACAGCAATTAGAATAAAGAATATAAAACAGATTTTTTTGAAATACATATATGTTTTTTTTTTAAATTACATTTATATCCCGCCCTTCTCCAAAGACTCAGGCTGCTTACAATTTTGGGATACAACCCAGTGTGCTCAGCAATAGCCTTCATTCCATTGTATATGCCTGCTTATTACTAAGCGGCATTTTTACAAAGTCAGCTTATTGCCTCCAACAATCTTGAGTCCTCAATTTTACCTACCCCGAGAGGATGGAAGGCTGAGTCAACCTTGAGCCTGGTGGGATTCGAGCCTACAGCAGTTGTAGGCAGCTGGAACTTAAGTGCAGGCAATTAACAGCCTGAGCCACCAAGGCCCGTTAAAGTTAATATTTAGGATAGAAGAGCATTTGCACAACTTCAGGTTGTATGCCAGTTGTGGCTTATCCTGTGTTATGTATGTAGGTTTAAATGTTATTGGTTTATTTGAATTGGTCTTGTAAAATGTCAAATGGTATTGGTTTAAATAGTGCGGGAAGAAACCCTGCACTCCCATTGGCTAGCAGCTACGGCTGCCGGCTATAAGAAGCAGCCGTAGCCTTACCCGGAGGGGTCCATTCGAGCTGTTGTCATTAATAAAGTCTTTTGCTGGAACTCCTCGCGTCTGACTCTTCATGCAAACTTAACACTGGCGACGAGGATGGGATTTCCCTGAAGAGAAGACGACGCGACGAACAAGCAACTGAGCGAGATGGCTGCGCTGAACACCCCCCAGCACCGCTCGATCCGGCGACGGAAGACTGGGAATCGTGATGCAGACCGGTTCCACATGTTCCTGGAAGGGAACGATCTCGCCGGCATCCCCGAGAGACGGAAGAGGGCGGTCTTTTCACACACTGCGTCCGGCAGTCTTCAAAATGGCGAAGGCGTTGGCGGAGCAGCAGAATTGAAGGTAATAGAATGGCCCGAATTAGAAAGACTTTAAGAGCCCATTACGCCCCACAAGTATCGTGCCTCATTAAGAGACACAATTTTACCGTCGGGATCAAGGGGATAGCGAGAGTGTTAATGACTTCGTGGCAAGCTTAAGGGACATTGGGGGTGCTTGTGACTTTACCAACGAGAAGAGGCCATGCGTGATCGGTTTGTTTTGGGCCTTAAAGATAAGATCTTACAAAGCAAACTGTTAATGAAACCAAAAATCACGCTTAAAGAGGCTATTGAAGAGGCTGTTTCAGCAGAAGCCACCAAGTCCTCAGCTGCGGCCATGAAAAGATTAACAAGGCCTCGAGCCAGGCCTCAAGCCATTCTGATGGGGAAAAATCCTCAACAACTCATTGCAAACAAATAGACTCTGATTCGGATAGCAGTGAGGAAGAAGAGGGGATTTTTAAGCTCAGAATGGAGAAGAAAAGAAAAGACTCTGAGAAAAACAGGCAAGGACTCGTTTGCAGAGGCTGTGGGGCCACCCCCGCACTGAATGCAAGTTCTTTGACTCCATTTGCCTACGCTAGAGAAACGGGCCATATAGCCAGAGTCTGCAAATCATCCAGAACTCCACCATTCAGGAAGAAATTTTCTGAGGAAGATTTTAAGCCTAACAATTTAATTGGAAAAATGGGGCGAAATCCAAAAGCAAATGGCAAGAGTGAAACTCACCAAACAATATCCATTGGTCAGTCTTCACATTTAAATAGCAGAAAAGTACATGTGAAGGTGTTTATTGAAGGGAGACCGCCACATGGAAGTGGACTCAGGCTCTTATTTATCTATGGTGTCATGGGACACTATACACAGACTCTTTCCAAGAATTCAGAAAAACATTTCCAGAAGCAAGCACTGACCCTCAAAGACTACCAAGGGAACAAGATTCCAGTAGTTGGAGCGAGGGAATTCAACGTGCAGTTTAAAGGCCACACCAAACGCTTGCCACTGACCATCGTGGACAAGGATCGCCCAAGTTTGCTGGGACTTGAGTGGTTCAAGCCACTTGGCATCGAGGTGACTGGCATCCATCACGAGCAGTTCTGACTGGGAAGAGTCCTTGAAGTCTGAGTTTCCAGAGGTCTTCAGCGAAGGACTGGGCAAGTATATGGGGACCCCTATTGCTTTCAGTTTAGACCCCAAGGTGCCCCCAATTCGTTTAAAGCCCAGGAGGGTTCCATTTGCTTTAAAGGAAAAAATTGATGCACAATTAGATAAGCTCATCGCCCAAGGGGTTTTGGAACCTACTGACCACTCCAGATGGGAAACACCCATAGTCACACCAGTCAAGGCTGATGGGTCTGTGAGAATCTGTGGTGACTACAAGGGGACACTTAACCATGCTGCAGCAGAGCGCATACCCTGTACCTGTTGTGCATCATCTGCTCCATTCCCTTGGCAGGGGTACAGTATTTGCTAAACTGGACTTAGCTCAGGCATATCAACAATTAACAGTTGATGATGCCACTGCAGAGGCACAAACAATTGTGACTCATAGAGGTGCCTTCAAATGTAAAAGACTACAATTTGGAGTAAGCGTGGCACCTGGCATTTTTCAAAGTCTTATGGAAAGAATGTTGCAAGGACTGCCTGGGTAGTGCCTTATTTTGATGATGTGTTAATCTCTGCTGAAAATGACACTCAGCTTCAAGAGAGACTCAGAGAAGTCCTTACCAGATTCAGAAAAGCAGGTTTGAAAGTCAAGGAAGACAAATGCACTCTCAAAACAGACAGAGTTGAATTCCTGGGGTACATGATTGATAAACAGGGCATCCACCCCACTGATGCCAAGGTTAAAGCGATCAAGGAAGCCCCTAAACCTCGTTGCAAGTCAGATCTGCAAGCTTTCCTTGGCCTTATTAACTTTTATCACATGTTTCTACCTCACAAAGCATCTATTGCTGAACCCTTACATCGTTTACTTGATAAGAAGGCTGCTTGGATCTGGGGGGCGAGGAACAGTCAGCATTTAACAGTATTAAGAGACTAATCACGTCTGATGCTGTGTTGATTCAATTCTCTGAGAATTTACCTGTTGTTCTAACTTGTGATGCATCCCCTTTGGAGTGGGAGGGTTTTGAGCCACAGGCTTCCCAATGGCCGGAAGCCCCATTGCATTCTACTCTCTCACGCTGTCCAAAGCAGAGAGGAACTACAGCCATTGGACAAGGAGGCTTTAGCAGTTGTTGCAGCTGTTAAGAAATTTCATGAATATCTGTATGGCAGGTCATTCACCATTGTTACAGATCACAAACCTTTGCTTGGCATCGTGGCAGACAAACCTACACCTATTATCCTGTCACCAAGAATGCTGAGGTGGACTGAATTTCTTGCAGCCTACTCCTACAAACTGATTCACAGGCCTGGCAAGGACATTGGACATGCTGATGCACTGAGTCGCTGCCCACTCTGCCTACAAGGAAGACTGTGAACTTGAGACTCACACCTTTTTCCTGGAGACCATGCTAAGCTTCCAGTCCATGCTGAGATTGCCAGAGAATCTGCCAAAGATGCTGTGTTGGCACCTGTTATGGGATGGATTAAAGGTTGGCCTCTTCAAGATCTACCTCACTTTGCTCAACCTTTCAAATCCAGGCAAACTGAATTATCTGTATTAAGAGGATGTATTTTGTGGGGTAACAGGGTGGTATATTCCTGCAAAACTGCAAAGGGAGGTTTTGGAAATGTTACATGAGGGTCATCCTGGGATTGTAAGGATGAAAGGTTTGGCCAGGAGTTATGTATGGTGGCCAGGTATTGACAAAATGGTTGAAAACTGGGTTGCATCTTGTCCCAATTGCCAGGTAGTCAGGCCTGCCCCACCTCACGCCCCCACACAGGAATGGGAATGTCCTAGGGGCCCATGGTCTAGAATCCACATTGATTTTGCAGGTCCTACAAGAGGGCACACGTTTCTAGTAATTGTTGATGCATACTCCAAATGGCTAGAGGTTATTCTCATGATCTCTACTACTACTGAGGCTGTTATCAAGCAGCTCGTGCTCTTTGTAACCCATGGGTTACCAGATGTCCTTGTTTCTGACAATGGCCCTCA